>CM072939.1:11340000-11550752 GCA_036971965.1 Nyctalus aviator | reverse complement strand
GGAGCCTGGGCTGGTTTGAAGGTGCAGCCATAAAGCCAAGGATTCTTTTGGTTCCTGATTTGAAAATCCCAGACACGGGGGCTAAGGGCACCCCAAGATCCGGCATCAATTCCTTTCCCTGTCCCCAAAACTGGAGGGCTGAGGTGACTCTGTCAACCCAAGCAGGCTCACTCAGCACCCGCGTCACTCATCCTGGGCAATTTAGCGGCCACAGAGTGGCTGCTATTCGATGCAGGGGCTGGGAGGGAGTGGGGGTCAGGGGGGGGGGGCGAGCAGGAATGAGAGCGGAGGGAGAGCCCTGGGCCTGGGGGACACCGGCAGCTTTGTTCCCCTTGCCCAGCGTTTAGGGAGGGAGGGGTCGGACAGGGTTTGAGGCGGTACCGTCGCCCTCAGGGGAGACAGGGTCTCCCAGGGCCGTGCTCTCCGAGACAAAGATCGTGCGACCGCGGAGGTAACGCCGGAGGAGCCCGCATGCCCCAGGCCCGGCCGAGCTTCCGCGCATACTCACCGCGTCCTCTCCACTCGCTGGCTGCTCTAACTGCCATTAACGGCCAGCGCAGGAGCACTCAGCGTGCGCGCTCACGTGACCCGGCCCGGGCCTGCCACGCCCCCTAAGCCCCCACGTGACCCGCACATTCCCCGCCCCCCTGCCTCAGTGAGAAGGGTCGCCACTCGCCACGCCCTCCCCGGCAAGATGGCGGCGCCCAGCCCGGGCGGGCTCCGCCTCCCGGTTTCGGGGTTCCGGGCAAGGTGTGGGCAATCTCCTCTGTCTCATCCCAAAGCCATTTTGTACCGCCGCTGCTGCTGCCGTCGCCTCTAAGCCCCTGGACGCCCAACAGTTAGCGGAGAAGCTCCGAGCCCAGAAACAGGAACAAAGGCGAAGAAGGAGCCGGTGAGTCCGGAGGGAAAGACTCCAATTCCCAAGAGGCAGTGCGCTCTGGGTCCCCTGGCGGGCGAGGGTCCTCAGGGGGAATGCAAGTCAAAGTCCTGGTGGGTGGCGGAGAATGGAGAGGAAGCGAAGGGAAAGGTCTGCAGCTTGCGGTGCCTTCCTGTGGGGCTGGTCCTTTGGGGCTGGTCCTTGGGTCCTGTGGGCTCGATGCTAAGTATCCCCGCTCTCAGTTTACTGGGGGAAGGCGCGAGTCTACTGCAAAGATACAGTGATGCCCTCCCTGCCCAGATGCTCACCCAGACTTCTTGAAGGTCTTCCCCATCAGGCATGTTCCCATCGCTTTTTCTCTCCCTGTAGGAATTCAAAAACCCGGTCCAGTGGAGAGTGCACGAACTAGTGCGGTTCACGCAGCAGCTGCAATGAGTCCACCCCAACGTGCTCGCTAAGGCACTGAGCCGAGGGATTGTCCACCAGGACAAGGACCTTGTGGTCATCAATAAGCCCTATGGTCTCCCTGTGCATGGTAAGGACCACGTGGGAAAGGGAGGGAGGGAGGCCACTGCTTCTTTCTGCCACAATTAGGGGCAACACTCAGACACTACTTCGGGGGGCTCTCAGCAGCCTTGCATTCAAAATAATTTAAAATTTTAATATATTTTTTATTGATTTCAAAGAGGGAGAGAGACATAGAAACATCAATGATGAGAGAGAATCATTGACTGGCTGCCTCCTGCAGGCCCCCACGGGGGACCGAGCCCACAACCCAGGCATGTGCCCTTGACCGGAATTGAACCTGGGACCCTTCAGTCTGCAGGCTGACAATCTATCCACTGAGCCAAACCAGCTAGGGCTGGACATCTTGTTAAAATACAAATTTTGATGAATAGTCTGCGCTGGGGGCCTGAGGTTCCTTTCTAGCAAGCACCTTGGCATAAGGATGTTGGGAGACCCTGGATAAGGCCCCGGGAAGCGTTGACAGGTATTCCAGTGAGGGCTTTCTTTCCCAAGGAGAGTTCTTTGGTGGGGCTTTTCCTGGCCACTCAAACCTCTGTCTTTTCCCATCGTAGGTGGCCCTGGGGTCAAGCTCTGCATCAGTGATGTCCTGCCTATCCTGGCAAAGGTGCTTCATGGCCACAAGGCAGAGCCCCTGCATCTGTGCCACCGGCTCGACAAGGAGACTACAGGCATCATGGCGTTGGCTCGGGACAAGGAGGTGGCACACCAGGTCCAAGAGCTGTTCAGGACCCAGCAGGTGGTGAAGAAGTACTGGTTCGGAGCCCTCCGACAGCGGTAGAGGGGGTAGGTGTGAAGGCTTCCCTTTCTTCTATTCCTGCATTCATACAGCGGCCACTCCCCTTCCCAGGAGGCAGGGTACCAGGACCCGTAGCCATTGGAAAGGTGTAGGAAGCAGACTTAGTGCTTTGAGCATTCTAGTCGCTCCTAATAATGGCTATACGTGAAGACCATTGAAAATTTATGCAAGTAACATATGATTTCTGTGATCAATCAAATGACAGAAATAAAGCATAAAACTCCTGGAGAATCCATCCACTCTGTCATTTTTGTCCCTTCCCTTGGGGCAGTTTGCTTTTCATTCCTCCCGCCCTGTGTCAACATATTTATGTATATATATATTTAATATATACGGTAGGTATGTATGTGTATCTATACACACATACACACACATATGTGCCCATATGTATATCACATTGTACAACATACATTGTACTTTCTTTACTCACCTAACTCTGTGTCTTGGGGATCTTTTCATGTTAGTGCGTATAGGTTACCACAGTTTGCTTTTTTAAAATATATTTTATTGATTTTTTTTTTTTTTTCAGAGAGGTAGGGAGAGGGATAAAGAGTTAGAAACATTGATGAGAGAGAAACATCAATCATTTGCCTCCTGCACACTCCCTACTAGGGATGTGCCCGCAACCAAGGTACATGGCCTTGACTGGAATCGAACCTGGGACCCTTCAGTCCGCAGGCTGACACTCTATCCACTGAGCCAAACCGGTTAGGGCCATACTCATTTTTAAAGACTGGAATGAAAGACCATGTTATCGATATAATTTTTTTTTCCTGTTTCCCCTCCCCAAATATTCTACAATGAGCTTACATTACTAGAGGAGTAAAAGAGCGAGGGTCGTAAGAATCGTATGAAGCTCTCAGGTCAAGCATTCTACGAAGAAGTTGTTTGGGACCCTCTGATCTTAGGAATGGGCCACCGCAGTTTCGCCGTGAAAACCTCCAAGCAGCCAAACCCAAGGAATGCCTCACTCTTGTGGCCTAAGCAGGGTCTGTGTCTCCCCTTTCCTCCCCCTGCCAGGACCATCACTGTGCGGTCCCCGTGCCCTCAGCGGGCGTCATGGACATCCCCATCGTGGAGAAGGAGGTGCAAGGGCAGAAGTACTACAAGGTGTGTGAGCCACCTCCCGGGGGGGAGGGGAGATGGTTTTCTGCTTGTCCATCGGACTCACATACGGGTTTCTTTGGCTTCAGATGACGCTGTTCCCCAGCTACCGCATAGACAACGGGAAGATGGTGAAAGTGCGGCCAACCGGAGCGCGCACGTGGCCGTGACTGAGTACCGAGTACCAGGTGCTGAGCAGCACCATCTCTGCCCTCCTGGCTCCACCCTGTCACTGGTGAGGGGGCTGCCACGCCACGGCAGGAGGCACCACGGTCCCGCAGGGTGCCCCGTGCTGCTGGGCTCTGTCCTCCTGAGCAGCTGGTATGGCGGGGGCGGATGAATGGCTTGTTTATTGCAATATCAAGAGTCTGGAGATAGGCTGTCATTCCTGCGGGAATCATTATCTGATCTATTTTTCTTTCATGAACAAATGTCTGCATATCTTTAGTGCAGTGAGTGCTGGCTGCGTCCCAGACTAGCAGACCTCTTTGGCTCCCTTGCATAACAAGCGGCAACATTAAATCGACCCACTTCCTTATAACTGCTTGTGTGGCCCAGGCTTTTTCAGTTGCAAGAATAAAAACGCCCAAAACATGTTCGATCTTTTCCTTCTTGACCTTACAAATGATTAAAGGTGGGATTTTAGTGCCATCCAGATGAAGTGCCAAAATACAGGAAACACGTGCACTTTCGGGAGGAGGGCGCCCCCTGGAGCTGAGCTGGGGACTGCACACACCTGGCAGCTGGCATGAGCTGGAGCATGCGCCTGGATGCTCATGCTGCACTCAGCTGTCTGCACTAATGGCCCGCCCCGCACAGAAGAGAGAAGGCAAAGGGAAGGGAGGGAGAACGGAGGAGGGCTGAGGTCCCTCGGCTCAGTAGAGAGCATGGTCTTCCACTAACAAAATAAGAGAAAAGCCAGGGGAAGGGGAGTCCCGCAGAGCAAGTCCAGAGGTTGTCAGAACCCCTTCCACCTCAGGACAGAGACCAGAGACGGGACCGGAAGGAAGAGCTGCGACCACCCCAATGCTGCCTCTTCCCGCCCAGGCGCCCACGGCACCAGAACCTGCATCTGTGACCAGGACAAGGATGACAGTGGCGCCCATAACTCACCGGGCCTTCCCCGAGAACACGGGCTCCGAGCTGTCAGATTCCAGCTCTGCTTTTAGTGAAACAAACTGTCACAGCCCTCCCCTCAAAGCACGCTCACTTGGGCAGGCCGCCGAGGTCGATCTCGCTGCAGATGTAGGGGCCTGGACGCAGGATCACCCACAGCCCCACCTCCGCGGCCAGCCGGACAAAGGCCCTGGCAAGGTCAATGGCGGCCACTCTGAGGACATCCGAGTGGAGGGTGGGGACGACCCAGCACACACCGCAGGCGGCGGAGCTGCCCAGGTCCTCTGCTGGCCTGCCCTCCTCCCAACCAGAGTCAGGGAGAGTGAAGGGAAGGCCGAGCCCCCACCCTGCAGAGCAGGTCACCCTGCACCTGTGGTCACAGGCCTGAGGCCTGCAGCTGGGTTCTCACCAGCCCCCAGCCCAGGACCCTCTGCCCAGCCCACCGGGTCATGAGGAGGGGGGCTCTCAGACAGGAGGTGGGGTCCTCGCCATGAACCTGACCCTACCACCTTGCTGCTTCCAGGGGCAGCCCGCTCCCAGCACAGGTGGTGGGACCCCGCTGTAGAGCAGGAAGGGCTGAAAGGGGAGCAGGCTCCTCTGGGCTGCAGTGAGGAGGGCTGGGCTCAGGGGAGGCCTGGGCACTGGGAGTAGCAGGCTCCCAGCTGGAGAGCACCTGGTCCCGGTGCAGAGCTGGCACCGGGGCCTGGGAACAGGCTCTCCAAGCAGAGCTGAGATGCCACCATGGTCCCTAATCAACCCGCCAGCCCCTTCCTGCCTCCAAGCCCCGGCCTGCCCGGCCACAGGAGCAGCAACAGCACGTACTCCAGATCCAGGTTCCCGGAGAAGTCAAATGTGCCTCTCTGGGGCTCGTGAAGGTTCCAGGGGACATAGCTGTGGCAGGAGAGAGGGGAGTACAATAAGCATCTTCTTATTTCTTTCCTAACCAGTCCTAGGTGAGTCCCAAACCTATTTGAAAACCTAGGGTACTATGTTGGAGCAAGCTGAAGTGTCCCATGGCTGTTACACCTGTATTACATGAACAATGATTACTTTCAACGGTTCCTTTCTCTGCCACCCGGTTGTGATCTAAGCTGTCAATGATCCTGACTCTAGATTCCTCGCATGGATGCACTAATTATCCCACTCACCACCCATTCTTGGTAATGCCCATTAAAAATGTAAAGAGAAGGGAAAAACACAAGTGTCTAGATATGCCCAATAAGTTATTGCTAGGAATTAATCGAAACAAGAACAGAGGAGGAGTTTCAAAACGATGATGGACATAGACTAAGGAAAGTGACATCATCCGTGTGCACACACGAGAATTGTGAGTCTGAGAGGCAGGTGGCCCGTCATAATAAAGGGCTCAGCTGGACAGGGCTCATCGGAAGGTGCAGCAAGGACCCAGAGGGCGGGCGGCACTCACGTGGTGACAGTGTTGAAGCCGCAGGCCTGCAGCTTCAGGAGGCGGTCCCGCCAGTACCCCCGGGGCACCCGGAAGTAGTGGATGGAGCCCCCGAAGATCAGGGACTTGTGCCCCTCCAGAGTGAAGTGCGGGCTGCTCTCAGGGGTGCTTTGCGTCTGAAGTCCCACCGCGCGGTCCTTCAGCTCCAGAGGGGTCAGATGTGACCAGTTAAACCTGCTGAGAGAGAGAGACGGAGAAAGAGAGATGAAGAGAGAGAGAGAGACACACAGAGAGAGATGAAGAGAGAGACACAGAGGGAGAGAGAGAGAGTAGATGAAGATAGAGACAGAAAGAGAGAGAGAGAGAGATAAGGAGAGATGGAGAGACAGATATGAGGAGAAAGAGAGGAAATGAAGAGAGAGATAGAGAGATGAAGAGAGAGAGGAGATGAAGAGAGGAGAGACAGGGAAAGCCCAGCGGGAGACTTTCTGGCTAGCAGGACACACCAGCTCTGTCCAGGCTTCTGATACTCTTCTCCAGAAAAGGAGATCCCTGACCCCCCTCCACGTTAGTCCCCTCCCCCCAGGCAGACCTGCTCTCCTGCGGCTGCGGCCCAGCTTCCTGGACAGGAAGGTTCTTTTTCTCTTTATATGTTGCCCGAGGAGCAAAGCCTGCTGAGATCAACGGCAGGAAAAAGACGCTCAGGATTCTTTTCCATGGGAGATGGGCTGGAAAGAGGAGAAACAACTCTGAGGGGACAGCACTGGCCTCATCCGAATCGACGGCCCGGAACCCATCCCTCCAGGCAGGCGAGGTGCCCTCAGGCAGGCGAGGGGCCCGGGCACCAGGAGGCTGGGCACAGGCAGGGCTCCCAGCTAGCCCAGCCCCCTCCCTCCCTCTGCAGCCCCTTTCAGTTGGGGAGAGACCTGCAGTCCTAGGAGCCTCTCAGGAGCCAGATGGGGCAAGGCCCTGGGGAGGCGGGGAGACGGGGGTGGGCTCAGGGCTCAGTGACCAGTGGAGACCCCTCAGGCACCAGGCTCAGGAAGGACAGGGTGTCCTGCCCTGGGGCAGGGGACAGACGCTCTGAAGCGTGGGCATCACTAAGGTGCTGGAGAGGAAGAGCTTGTAAGGGGGGCTTGGGGGGGGGGCTGATGCGTCTCAGGCAGATCTGAGGGTCCAGGAGGGCGGCGGACCAAAGGGGCCCTGACCCCCAGGTAGGGGCGATGAGTCACCTGAAGCGCCGCGGGGAACTCGTAGCTGGAGGCCAGGGCGCTGAGGTCCCACGCCGCTCCCGCCAATTCCCTGCAGGGGGACCGGGTTCAGGTGCACTGGGAGCTTCGAGCCACCACAGCCTGACAAGGAGTCCGGGGCGGGGAGGACCAAGCAACAAGTCTGGGCTCTGTGCCCACGGGGCGTGGGACTGCCTACTCAAGGGAAGTGAGGCGGGAGGGTCCCTCCTTAAACTGGGTGTCACCAACCAGCCAATCGAGACAGAAAGGCAGACCTGAGTGGGGGGGAAGGAGGACAGCTTGGGCCACACCGTGTTCCAGAGAGGGGGGGTTGTGATCCGCCCTCTCAGCAACTTGATAGCAAAGGGCCTGATTTTGCCTTGACATCAATAAAAAGGTGAGCCCCGACCGGTGTGGCTCAGTGGATAGAGCGTCGGCCTTCGGACTGAAGGGTCCCAGGTTCAATTCCAGTCAAGGGCATGTACCTGTAGGGAGTGTGCAGGAGGCGGCTGATCGGTGATTCTCTTTTCATTGATGTGTCTAACTCTCTATCCCTCTCCCTTCCTCTCTGTAAAAAAATCAATAAAATATATTTTAAGAAATAAATAAAATAAAATGGTGAAATGGTATGCGTGCCACCAAGAGCATAGGTCAGCATCATTTTACTCGTTTGGATGAAATGTCCTTTTGCCTTTTGTCATTGGAAGTAGCAAGCCTCAAGACAACTAATTATTTGAACTAAAGCTGTTACAGAAAAATGTGGGTAGAAGGTGCTCATGAAAACAAAAGGTACAGATAAGCAAATATCAGTTGCTCTGTTAGGATAATGTTAAAAAAAAAAAAAAAAGTACCCCCAAAGTGAGGATGGAGGGGAGATACACCGAATGCCAGGGGGGCCCTTTACTTACAACATCCTCTCAGGACGGGGCGCTGTGGCCTCGGGGGCAGAAGTCTGGCTCTGACTCCGGGAATTGTATCACATGCACTTGATGGACAGGGAACTCCATTCTTCAGCCCCAAAGAGAAAGATCTGGCTGCCTACGCAGAGCCTGGGAACGGTCAAGGACAGTCCGCCCCTCCTGCTGAATCCTGGACAGAACGAACTCTCTGAGCTCAGTTCTGTGGGTGGAAAACAAAGTCACTCGCAAACTGGAACAGCAACCTTCAAGGTGAAAAACGTCCTGCAGCAGAGGGCGCGCTGAAGTCAGAAAGGATCGTTTCTGCAGGCCCAGAAACTAGCGCTTTGCTGAGCCTTAAAATGGCTTTGGAGAGAGAGTGTGATGATGTAATCGGATCAAGTCAGTTGTTCAAAAAACAGAAGGACTCTGTCTTCGTCCCAGCACGCCCCATTCCTTGCGACCCATGGTGTGGAAATGTTAAGGGAAGCCACCAAAGGTGTCAGTCCTGGGCGACTCTGCTGAGTGGAGGAGGCTCACAGTATGTCTAGCCATAAGGGGGGGTGGTGGTGGTAGGGCAGAGAAAGATAGATGCACCAACATTCTTCAGTGTCCACGTTAAATTCTATTCAGTTAAATTAGCTTTCCTTGGCCGGGTATGTCAGTTCAGGAGCAAGTTCAACTACAGTGCTTGCATTGGTTTAGAACAGTGGTCGGCAAACTCATTAGTCAACAGAGCCAAATATCAACAGTACAATGACTGAAATTTCTTTGGAGAGCCAAATTTTTAAAACTTAAACTTCTTCTAACACCACTTCTTCAAAATAGACTCTCCCAGGCTGTGGTAGTTTGTGGAAGAGCCACACTCAAGGGGCCAAAGAGCCGCATGTGACTTGTGAGCCGCAGTTTGCCAACCATGAGTTTAGAATATAAGATTTTAAGCTCCTCCAATGTTGCACTAAAACATTTCAATAAAATCATGCAGCCCACCTCTTCCTTAAAAAAAAAAAAAAAAAGTACCCAATTCCCATAAATCTGTTCTCTGTCGGACAGAGTGTCCAGTTCACTATTGGATCCTTGCACCTGAAAACCCACCTGGCATATAGCAAGCCCCCAACAATGGCCTGTTCACCATGGAAGTGGTTGGGGCCGCCACAGGAGAGAGTACACAGAAGACTGGCAGGCTGAGGTGGGAAGCTCAGGGCTCAGGCTCAGGGAAGGGTCTGGAGTCCTGGCAAATCGGTTTGGGCAATAGGAAACAGAGGAGACAGAACTGGCTATTCTTTGAGATAAAAAGATTAAAAGTTATTGGTTTAGCCCAGAGCTAGCCAGGTTGGCTCAGTAGATAGAGTCTCGGCCTGTGGACCAAAGGGTCCCAGATTCAATTTCAGTCAAGGGCATGGACCTCCGTTGCAGGCTCCTCCCTGGCCCAGTCAGGTCTCCTGCAGGAGGCAACCAATGGATGTGTTTCTCTCACATGGATATTCGGTCTTTCCCTCTCTCTCCCATGCTCTATAAAATGGAAAAATATCCTCAGGTGAGGATTTAACAACAACAACAAAAAAGGCATTGGTCTTTGTGAAACTACTGTTATTGAAGTGGGGTGGGGAAGTGGAGGGGGGTCCTTTAACCTAATAGCTGCTGGAAGTGGAATCTTTAGACATCTGGAGGAAAAGAATTGTTGAGAATGGCTTGTGTGGGAGAATGAATGGGTCTGTTTTATTTTTTCTCAACTTGAAATTCTCACAATTGACTGTATCGGGGGGTTGTGGGATTTTTCAATCCATTTTGTCCTCAAAGATGGAGAGGAACGCTGGGTGCCTCCGGCCTTCAGGATGTGAGGGTGTGGCTCTGAGCCCTGTGCCTCTGGGTGCACGGTGACGTCACACTGGAGGCCTGGGTGCTCTGTCACAATGGGCCTGGGGGATATATAGCTGGCGCCCGGTCCTGACCGCCACTCTCTGTGCTACGTGTTTAGCAGAAGAGATTGCTGTTCGTGTACTGATAAACCTCGTGATGGGGTGCTTATATTCTTGTTGCAAAGGTATGTCCGTGGGGGCTCAGGGTGAGCTGTCCCTTCTAATGGGCGAGGCGATACTTCTCTCCGCGTCTTCTCGGCATGTTCATTCCTTTCTTGACAGCTGTCATGGAGAGTTGTAAATATCTAGTGCCCTGCGGTGGTCGGCACCCTCAGCTCTTAGAAAAATGCTCATGGGGAAAACATGAAATGTACGTTTTTACTTTTTCAAAAATGTGTTAAAATCATGAATTACAGAAGCCCTAAGTGGATCCAGAACTGCAGAGATGTGCAGGCAGGTAAGCATTTCACACAGGAAAGGGAAATGGCATTGTGGTTAGCCCTCCTTCTCTCTGTTTTATCCTGGAATGTGTATTGTTTTCAGGATAATGGGGGCCCGTTGCTTCCATTGCTGTGACAGTTTCCCACTCGTGTGGTTAGTACGTGTGTCTAGGTGTCAGTTGGTGACATGGAACGCATTTCCTTTTCTACCTTCCATGTTGTCAAACATTCTCCTGTTACAGAGATATCTTTATCTTATCGTTCAACTTATTCACCTCCACAGAGGTAACGATTGTGAGAAGGTAGTGTTTTTACTTAATTACCAACCAATAGTCAGTGTGATTTTTAAAAAATATATATTTTATTGATTTTTTACAGAGAGGAAGGGAGAGGGATAGAGAGAAACACAGACGAGAGAGAATCATCGACCAGCTGCCTCTTGCACACCCCCTGCTGGAAATGTGCCCGCAACCAAGGTACATGCCCTTGACCGGAATCGAACCTTTCAGTCTGCAGGCCGATGCTCTGTCCATTAAGTGAAACTGGTTTCGGCAATAGCCAGTGTTTTAAACAGGCAATGGCAGCTGGAGAAATAGGCTCATGAAATGATGGGGACAGATAATCAAGTGGATAGAGGGTTAGGCACAGACAGAGAAAAGTAGGTAATGTCCAAAGGTGAAATAAATAAAACTTTATATGAATATGCCGAAACTGGTTTGGCTCAGTGGTAGTGCGTCGGTCTGCGGACTGAAAGGTCCCGGGTTCGATTCCGGTCAAGGGCATGTACATTGGTTGCGGGCACATCCCTGGTAGGGGGTATGCAAGAGGCAGCTGGTCAATGTTTCTCTCTCATCGACGTTTCTAGCTCTCTATCCCTCTCTCCTCCTCTCTGTAAAAAATAATAAAATATATTAAAAAAATAACTTTATATAAATAGAAAATTACCTACTGTTTCATATACATTTGTAGCTTTAAGAAAAAAGAGATCTCCCTTAAAGATGTCTTAAAATAATGCCTGGATGTTTCCATTCTCATCCTTGAAGTGCTTTTTCTATGGCTGGTGACCTGTCTCATTATAGAAAAACTCCTATTTGGGCGGATGAAATACTACGTGGTGATATTGATTCCCGGGTCTGAGAATATAAGACTTTTCATAGATAAGCCGCTGCCTCTAGGAAGCTGAGGTCCATCTTCTTTGCACACAGCCCGTGATCGTGTCAGGACCTGATTATGACCAGAGAAGCACCCTGTGTGTGTTTGTGACCTCGAGTGTGGGCGGGGCATTCACCAACAGCATTGTTGACACCTTTGCCTGACTCATTAAAAGTGGGGTTTGGCTTCAGGTGAATTGGTTGTTATAGAAAGAACAATGGCTTAGGAATTTTAAATCCTGAACTTGAGCAGTGTCTGAATCTTTTTTCAAAATATATTTTATTGAGAAACATAAATAATAAGAGAATATTATTGATGCCTCTGGCATGCTCCATATTGGGGCTATTGAGCCAGCAACCGGGGCATGTGCCCTTGACCCGAATAGAACCCAGGACCCTTCAGTCCGCAGGCCCACACTCTAGCCACTGAGCCAAACCTGCTAGGCCTGAATCTTCTAAAGTTGTGAGATCTAAGTGCATGTGTTTCACAATAAGGAACTCCTCTGACTTTGCACATCTGATTCGTTAACCCCGCAAAGCAGTTGTCGGCAAACTGCGGCTCGAGAGCCACATGCGGCTCTTTGGCCCCTTGAGAGTGGCTCTCCCACAAAATACCACGGCCTGGGCGAGTCTATTTTGAGGAAAGTGGTGTTAGAAGAAGTGTAAGTTTAATAAATGTGGCTCTCCAAAGACATTTCCATCGTTGTACTGTTGATATCTGGCTCTGTTGACTAATGAGTTTGCCGACCACTGGTTTAGAATCTTAAGGTTTTAAGTTCCTCCAACATTGCGCTAAAACATTTCAATAAAATCATGCTGTCCACTCTTCCTTTTTTCCCCCTTCTTTTTAAAGTACTCAATTCCCACAAATCTGTTCTCTGTAGGACAATGTCTAGTTCACTATTGGATCCTTGCACCTGAAAGCCCACCTGGCATATAGCAAGCCCCCAACAAGGGCCTGTTCACCACGGAAGTGGTTGGGTCTGCTGCAGGAGAGAGTGGGGTCCCTCTTACACAGAAGACTGGCAGGCTGAGATGGGAAGCTCAGGGCTCAGGGAAGGGTCTGTAGTCCTGGCAAATCGGTTTGGTTGAGAAGAAACAGAAGAGACAGAACTGGCTATTCTTTGAGATAAAAATATTAAAAGTTATTGGTCTAGCCCAGAGCTAGCCAGTTTGGCTCAGTAGATAGAGTCTCGGCCTATGGACCAAAGGGTCCCAGATTCAATTTCAGTCAAGGGCATGGACCTCGGTTGCAGGCTCCTCCCCAGCCTGGTCAGGGCTCCTGCAGGAGGCAAACAATTCATATGTTTCTCTCACATGGACATTTCCCTGTCTTTCCCTCTGTCTCACATGCTCTCTAAAATGGAAAAATATCCTCAGGTGAGGATTTGAAAAATAAAAAAGTCATTGGTCTTTGTGAAACTACTGTTATCGGACGAAGACGAAGTGGTGGGTCCTTTGCCCCCGTGGCTGCTGGAAGTGGAATCTTTAGACATCTGGGGGAAAAGAATTGTCTGAGACTCGCCTGTGTGGGAGAATGAATGGGTCTGCTTTATTTTTTCTCAACTTGAAATTCTCACGATTGACTGTATTGGGGGTCGTGGGATTTTTCAGTCCATCTTGTCCTCAAAGACGGAGAGGAACGCTGGGTGCCTCTGGCCTTCAGCATGAGACACTCTGGCTCTGAGCCGCAGCAGCTGTGCCCCCAAGTACATTGTGACTGGGTGCTCTGTCACAATGGGCCTGCGTGGTATCTAGCTGGTCCTGATGGCGCCCAGTCCTGATGGCCACTCTCTGTGCTGAGTGTTTAGCAGAGACACTGCTATGTGTGCTCACAGATCTCTGAATGGGGAACCTTGCCTCATGACAGTGAAGAAAACGGAGACAATGAGCCAACACGACATTCCCAGGTTCTTGTGGCTTCTGTGTGGGATTGGAACCCAGGTCCTCAGACACCAGCACCCAGAGTCTGTGTTATTATGTCCCGCTGCCTTCTCGATGGTCTCATCTAAATAAAGTGTTTGTCCCTCACTCACTCTGATAGGTGTTCACATGGCACACAAAACTCCATGATGTTTCTGAAGTCCAACGCTGACTCAGATGGCACTTCTGGGAACCCCTTAAGCAACGGGTGCTAACTATTGAACTGACAATGATTCGTGCTTTTCCTCTGGCCTTTCACCAGCAAGGTGTCCATAGCGCTGTGTGGTGTGAATGCCTCTCTCACCATCTCTCCCGGTGGGTTTTCCTACAGTAAACGATGCAGAAGAAGAGCTCCAGGATATGCAGAGGCACTTCTGGCGAACCGTCCGGGTCCACCCTATAGACCAGTGTGTTGCAGGTACTGTGGGAATTCCATCATTAACTTGATGCACTTTTAATAACGGCCGCACGTTCCATTTCCCATGTGTAAAGAAATACCTATCACAAGACTTTTCAGCCCAGCTGGTGTAGCTCTGTGGTTGAGCATCCATCTGTGAACCAGGAGGTCAGGGCTCCATTCCCGGTCAGAGCACATGCCCTGGTTGCATGCTCCATCCCCAATGGGGGGCGAACAGGGGGAAGCCAATCAATGATTCTCTCTCATCATTGATGTTTCTATCTCTGCCTCTCCCTCTCCCTTTCTTTCTGGAATCAATAAAAAACACATTAATAAAAAGGATTTCTCAACTCATACCTTTACTTCTCTTCTTCCTTGGCATCTTTCCCACCCAGTACCACCACCCAGCATTGGCTCATCCGTACTTGGTACCCAGCCCCCTCCCTACACCATGGCCCCTTGTCCACAGCAAGCAGAGCTCCCTGAGGAACTCATGGTGAGCAGCCACCCGTGCACTGACCGTTGTTCTGTGTTTCCCTAGGTTCAACGGAGACTTTCTCCGATACACATTTTCCAGGAACAAAAAGCCCTCGTCTTCCGGTAAGGCCCCCTCCGTTCTGTTCCATTGAAATGTTGCTCTCCTAGTGTCTCCCTGGTAAGTCCACTTCACATGTAAGAAGCTGACAAGGTGAGTGTACAAGACGTGCACGCTGCCCTGGGTTTTGGGAGTGAGGGTTGAGTGGAAGTCTTCCACGGGCTCATAACCGATAGAGGGAGAAGTCTCTTAGTGAGAGCACCCAGGACGAAAAGTATAGCCTGCAGAATGCAGTCAGTTATAATTGTATATCTCATTAAGTAATGGTTAAACCACTTACATTGGCATTATCTTTAAAAAATTATATTTGATCACATAGATACCATGTTCAGGTAGATTACAGACAAAGAGTTGATTTATTGGTATGTTCTTAAAGTCATTAAGCATTGGCACAGGTAAGGCCAAAAAGGTGGATTTTGTTTGGAGAAACCAATGAATGGCCCTGGAAATGAATGAAACAACTACACTACCTTGGAGATTCTGATTTAAAATATATATAAAATGCCGAAGCCGGTTTGGCTCTGTGGTCGAGCGTCGGTCTGTGGACTGAAAGGTCCCAGGTTCGATTCTGGTTAAGGGCATGTACATTGGTTGTGGGCACATCACCGGTAGGGGGTGTGCAAGAGGCAGCTGGTTGATGTTTCTCTCCCATCGACGTTTCTAGCTCTCTATCTCTCTCCCTTCCTCCTCTCTGTGAAATATCAATAAAATACATTTTTAAAAAATATAAAATAAAATATATATACTTACATGATTATGTTTCCCTCACAGCCAGTGTATTTTCCGATGAACTATCTTCCCAACCAGCAAACCTGCATTGTCATAAAAGCTAGAGGCAAAAAGGTCTTCTGGTCAAATTGTTCCTGTTTTTCATCCACCAACCTTTATGTGAGGAGGCATTAAAGAGGTAGGTGAAAATTCGCAAGCATTTCCCTGCCTGAGTGAGAACGCTGTCAATGTTTATTCTACTAGGAGAGCCACTGCATCCTTGTTTGCTCAGAGAACCAACAGTCCATCCCAATTCTAGTCTCGGTCAGCCTTGGTTCCTGGTCCCAAGTGAAGTGTGCAGAGACATAGCGGGCACATGTGGGATGTTTGTATTTGTGATGTTTACACATGGGAAGATGCTGAGGAACACGGGGTTTGGGTCAGGCTGCCGGGATCCAATCCTAGCTCTGAGGCTTAATTGCATCGTGACCATAAGCTTATTCCTTGCCTGCCTATCAAATGGCGATGAACTGTGCACCTGTTTTATGAGGTTATTATAAGGTTGAGCTACATAAAATAAGTGTTTTGTTTTTGTTAATATATTATTGACTTTTTACAGAGAGGAAGGGAGAGAGATAGTTAGAAACATCAATGAGAGAGTCATCCATCAGCTGCCTCCTGCAAGCCCCCCACTGGGGATGTGCCTGCAACCAAGGGACATGCCCTTGACCAGAATCAAACCCAGGACCCTTCAGTCCTCAGGCTGACGCTCTATTGACTGAGCCAAACCGGATGGGGCCTGATCAAGGGCGTTTTAAAAAATATATATTAAAATGGACAAAATATCCTTTCTTCCCTATTCACTATTGAATTGGCTGTTATAGTTATAATATCCATGAACTGACGTGGTTTGCTTCATGCATGGAAAAACAAACACAAACATTGCTATCTGTTTTTGTGATATAAATCATCACATATTAATAGAAAAAATGTGTTTTTCATTTTTAATTCATCTATTATGTACTTCCTGTTAGAGGATGATTTAACCATTGCTTCCCTTTTAACCATTATCATCAATGAATGCCTACTCACATAGGATGAGAATGTCAGTCAAGGGACACCCTGGGCCGCCGGCTGCCACCTCCACCTGCAGCCCAGCCCGCACCCGGGACACCACCCTCATCCCGAGCCCACCAGCTGCCGACCCACCGCCTCCACGGCCCTGCCTGCACCAGGGGACATCACCGTTGGGCCCCAGCCGGCCAGCAGCCGCCCACCCGCTGCCACCATCGAACCAGCCCGCCTCCGGGAACTCCACCTGGGCCCCAGCCCACCAGCAGCAGGCCACCCATCGCCTCCTTCGTCCCAGCCCGCCTCAGGGGACACCACCCTGGGCCCAGCCCGCCAGCAGCCGCCCAGCCTCCGCCACCATCGAACCAGCCCGCAGCGGGGACACCACCTGGGCCCCAGCCCACCAACTGCCCACTCACTGCCTCCACGGTCCAGCCCACACCAGGGGACACCACCGTTGGGCCCTAGCCTGCCAGCAGCCACCCACCCGCCGCCACCATCGAACCAGCCCGCCTCCGGGGACACCACCCTGGGCCCAGCCCGCCAGCAGCCGCCCACCCGCCACCTCCAAGGCCCAGCCCGCAGCTGATGACACCAGCCTGGGCCCCAGCCCGCCAGCAGCCGACCAATCGCCGCCTCCATAGGCCCAGCCGGAACCAGGGATACCACCTGGGCCCCAGCCCGCCAGCAGCCGCCCACCCAACGCCTCCTTTGGCCCTGCCCGCCTCTGGGGACACACCGTTGTGGGCCCCAGCCCGCCAACTGCCGCCCAGACGCCGCCACCATCGAACCAGCCTTCACCGGGGACTCCACCTGGGCCCCAGCCCGCCAGCATCAGCCCACCCAAAGCCTCCTTTGGCCCAGCCCACCTCTGGGGACACCACCCTGGGCCCCAGCCCACCAACTGCCGACCCACCGCCTCCACGGCCCAGCCCACACCAGGGGACACCACCGTTGGGCCCTAGCCTGCCAGCAGCCACCCACCCGCCGCCACCATCGAACCAGCCCGCCTCCGGGGACTCCACCTGGGCCCCAGCCCACCAGCAGCAGCCCACCGAACACCCCCTTCGTCCCAGCCCGCCTCAGGGGACACCACCCAGGGCCCCAGCCCGCCAGCAGCCGCCCACCCGCCGCCTCCACGGCCCTGGCCGCAGCTGATGACACCAGCCTGGGCCCCAGCCCGACAGTAGCCGCCCACCCAATGCCTCCTTTGGCCCTGCCCGCCTCTGGGGACACACCATTGTGGGCCCCAGCCCGCCAACTGCCGCCCAGCCGCCGCCACCATCGAACCAGCCCGCAGCGGGGACACCAGCCTGGGCCCCAGCCCGACAGTAGCCGCCCACCCAACACCTCCTTCGTCCCAGCCCGCCTCAGGGGACACCACCCTGGGCCCAGCCCGAGAGCAGCAGCCCAGCCTCCGCCACCATCGAACCAGCCCGCAGCGGGGACACCACCCAGGGCCCCAGCCCGCCAGCAGCCACCCACCCGCCGCCTCCACGGCCCTGCCCGCAGATGATGACACCAGCCTGGGCCCCAGCCCGCCAACAGCCGACCAACTGCCGCCTACATAGGCCCTGCCCCCACCAGGGACACCACCCAGGGCCTCAGCCCGCCAGTAGCCGCCCACCCAACGCCTCCTTTGGCCCAGCCCGCCTCGGGGGACACCACCCTGGGCCCCAGCCCAACAACTGCCGACCCTCCGCGTCCACGGCCCAGCCTACACCAGGGGACACCACCGTTGGGCCCTAGCCTGCCAGCAGCCACCCACCCGCCGCCACCATCGAACCAGCCCGCCTCCGGGGACTCCACCTGGGCCCCAGCCCGCCAGCAGGCACCCACCCGCCACTTCTAAGGCCCAGCCCGCAGCTGATGACACCAGCCTGGGCCCCAGCCCGCCAGCAGCCGACCAACCGCCGCCTCCAAAGGCCCAGCCGGCACCATGGACAACACCTGGGCCCCAGCCCGCCAGCAGCCACCCAGCCGTCGCCACCATCGAACCAGCCCGCACTGAGAACAGCAGCCTGGGCCCCAGCCCACCAGCAGCCGCCCACCCAACCCCTCCTTTGGCCCAACCGGCCTCTGGGGACACACCATTGTGGGCCCCAGCCCGCCAACTGCCGCCCAGACGCCGCCACCATCGAACCAGCCTTCACCGGGGACTCCACCTGGGCCCCAGCCCGCCAGCATCAGCCCACCCAAAGCCTCCTTTGGCCCAGCCCACCTCTGGGGACAACACCTTGGGCCCCAGCCCACCAACTGCCGACCCACCGCCTCCACGGCCCAGCCCACACCAGGGGACACCACCGTTGGGCCCTAGCCTGCCAGCAGCCACCCACCCGCCGCCACCATCGAACCAGCCCGCCTCCGGGGACTCCTCCTGGGCCCCAGCCCGCCAGCAGGCGCCCACCCAACACCTCCTTCGTCCCAGCCCGCCTCAGGGGATACCACCCTGGGCCCAGCCCGCCAGCAGCAACCCAGCCTCCGCCACCATCGAACCAGCCCGCAGCGGGGACACCACCCAGGGCCCCAGCCCGCCAGTAGCCGCCCACCCAATGTCTCCTTTGGCCCTGCCCGCCTCTGGGGACACCACTGTGGGCCCAAGCCCACCAGCAGCCACCCAGCCGCTGCCACCATCGAACCAGTACGCAGCTGATGACACCAGCCTGGGCCCCAGTCCGACAGCAGCAGCCCACCCGCCGCCACCATCGAACCAGCCCGTCTCCGTGGACTCCACCTGGGCCCCAGCCCACCAGCAGCCACCCACCCGCCAGCCGCCAGGGACACCACCCTGGGCGGACACACCCAGGGGCCCCAGCCCGAACCAGCCCGCAGCGGGGACACCACCCAGGGCCCCAGCCCGCCAGTAGCCGCCCACCCGCCGCCTCCACGGCCCTGCCCGCAGATGATGACACCAGCCTGGGCCCCAGCCCGCCAGCGGCTGCCCACCCAACGCCTCCTTTGGCCCAGCCCACCTCTGGGGACACCACCCTGGGCCCCAGCCCGCCAGCAGCCGCCCACCCGCTGCCGACACCATCGAACCAGCCCGCCTCCGGGGACTCCACCTGGGCCCCAGCCCACCAACTGCCGACCCACCGCCTCCACGGCCCAGCCCGCACCAGGGGACACCACCGTTGGGTCCTAACCTGCCAGCAGCCACCCACCCGCCGCCACCATCGAACCAGCCCGCAGCGGGGACACCACCCAGGGCCCCAGCCCGCCAGCAAGCGCCCACCCAACACCTCCTTTGTCCCAGCCCGCCTCAGGGGACACAACCCTGGGCCCAGCCCGCCAGCAGCCGCCCACCCGCCGCCTCCACGGCCCTGCCCGCAGCTGATGACACCAGCCTGGGCCCCAGCCCGCCAGTAGCAGCCCACCCGCCGCCGCCATCAGCCCAGCAAGCAGCTGATGACACCACCCTGGGCCCAGCCCGCCAGCAGCAACCCAGCCTCCGCCACCATCGAACCAGCCCGCAGCGGGGAAACCACCCAGGGCCCCAGCCCACCAGTAGCCGCCCACCCAATGTCTCCTTTGGCCCTGCCCGCCTCTGGGGACACCACTGTGGGCCCAAGCCCATCAGCAGCCGCCCAGCCGCTGCCACCATCGAACCAGTCTTCACCGGGGACTCCACCTGGGCCCCAGCCCACCAGCAGCAGCCCAGCCACCGCCACCATCGGACCAGCCTGCACCGGGGACAGCAGCCTGGGCCCCAGCCCACCAGCAGCCGCCCACCCAACGCCTTCGTTGGCCCAGCCCGCCTCTGGGGACACCACCCTAGGCCCCAGCCCGCCAGCAGCCGCCCAGCCGCCGCCTCCATAGGCCCAGCCCGCCTCTGGGGACACCAACCTGGGCCCCAGCCCGCCAGCAGCCGCCCACCCGCCGTTTCTTTCATATGTCTGTTCGTATATCGCCCAATAATGTCCTTTACATGTTTTATAAAAATATTAACTTTGGCTTTGCCATTTCTTCCCATTATCATCCTATTTTCATTAGCTCTGCTGTACAATTCCCAGTGCCCATCCTTTTTTGATTTATTTAACATTTCCATATACATCCTTCTTCCCCAAGATTTGTTTTCCCTTCGGCACTCGTACAGATGTGTTATCCTGGGAGCTATGATCAAGCAGGGCATGGTTGATGCTCGCCAGGTGAGTTTGGGCAGCCCAAAGCTCACTGCCACAGCCTTCTGACCAAGAGATGAAGCAGAATGGCCCCTGTGTCCCCACTTCATCAATTCCCAACTCCTAACTCCCGCTGGAAGAGGGATTCGGAGGCCAGAGAGCAGAGTGGGGGACCCCATGGACAAGTCCTTCCCACCGGAAATCAAATCCCGGAAGCCTGGTGACATGTGACAAGCTGTGGGTGGGAAGGGAAAGAATGGACCCAGATGGAATGTTCTTTCATGGCTTAGAATGGAGCAGACGCCCCACTTTGAGCAGCACCCAAGAGCTTGCACCGGCTCCAGGCTGACTCTCCCTGCAGAATCTACTTGCGTTTTCTTTCTTTCCTTCGTCAACTCCAAAGCATAACTGTCAACAGCGCCTACATAAATCCTTTCCTTTTCCTGTTCCTTTCCGGTCTGCAACCAACTTTCTTGGTTCTCTTTTCATGAAAGCTTACATCGGATTTCTACCACCTCCAGGTATCTCATCCTATGTAATCACTTTGCAGCTCACACTCCTCTGTAGGCCTACCATTACCTGGTACTACAGCTGCTAAATGAGGCCTTTGAATTTAAAGTTTGCAGCACACCATACCCTCTGCAGGGCCCGGCACAGGTCCTTACAGAGAATATGCAATCAAAACAGAACGTATTTGTCATAGCTAAAGAGGTATATTTTGGTCTCTCTAAACCCTGACTTGTAGTTAACAAAATATTTTGGGTATTTTTTTCTATAGAGATGAGGGGATAGAGTAATAAATAGAGTGAACATTTATAACAAGGTTCTCAGTAAAGTCTCCATCTTTGAATATTACTTTAAATCTACTTTCATAAATCAGAAACAATGCTTCGTTAGTAAAACTAAGTAATTTAAGGAAACTTAAAAATCCTCACTCAAGGAGAGAGGGAGAAACAATAATGTGAAACATCGATTGATTGCCTTCTAACCAGGGATCGAGCCTACAACATGGGTAGGTGTCCCGACCGGGAGTCGAACCTGCAACCTTTGGTGTATGAAACGACACTCCAACCAACTGAGCCACACTGGCCTGGTCCAGGGAACTATTTTTTTAAAAACCAATTAGGTCTAAGTTTTTTATTTTTATTTTTTATTCCAAAATCTAGTTGTGTTTAATACATTTTTAAAAAATACTTGTAAAGGCTGAGAGAAAGAATAAAAACCAATTTAATTGGAGATTGAAATGGTACAGAAAGGGATACATTTTATCAATCAGAGACCTTTAAAAAGAGTACTAATAGCTTCAGAAAACAAAACAAAAAAAAATGTAGATAGAAAAAATATATCCCAAGTACTTCCTAGAAAGGGTTCCCCTGGCATTCAGTGAATTCCCCCTCCATTCTCACTTTGGGGCTATTTTTTTTTTTTTTAACATTATCCTAACAGAGCAACTGATATTTGCTTATCTGTACTTTTTCTTTGTTTTCATGAGCACCTCCTACCCACATTTTTCGTGTAACAGCGTAGGTGGGTCTGGACTATCCCGGCTCGATACCTCTGTCATCTTTGAAGCCCTGGCGACGGGCTGCACCAGCACCACCGCCTACATAAGCATCCACAAGTGAGTGCCCGCACTTGGAAAGCACAGCTGAGTCTCGCCTGGGTTGACCGGCAAGTTTCCGATACCCAGGGAAAAGGCTGGTCTTCTCAAAACCAGACAAGTTCTCCTTTCCCAGGAGGTCTGCTGCCGCCTGTCGGACTCGAGTCTGTTATCTGGTGCGTTCTCAGAGAGGCAGGCCTCCTGCCTTCCCTCAAGGCCGAGGAGGAGAGGGACCAAGCAGCCATCGGGGCCCTGCTCCCCTGTTCCTCAGCCCCAAGGGGAAACCTCCAGGACCCTGGGGAAGTACCCCCGCTCTGTGAATTTTAGGGAGCTCCGTTAGCCTAGTTAGAAGCAGCGTGAACATCTGAGTGAGAACGACGTCGCTGGCTGAGACGAATTCCAGGAAGAGGTTTCCAATCCAGGCCTTTCCTTTCCAGTCGAATCCTCTCAGTTGTGACTTTTTCACTGTCTCTTCTGCTTCTGTCCACTTCTCGCTGTCTCTTCTTGCCTTTGTTCCCTCCCCCCCACCCTCACTCCTGCCCCCTCAAACGTCCTTCTCCATCCTCATCTCTGTGTCTTTCCTTCTCGCCGTGCCTGTCAGCATGTGCGTCTGGATGATCGACACCTTTGGCAATGAGGAGCAGAGGCACCGGTTCTGCCCGCCGCTCTGCACCATGGAGAAGTTTGCTTCCTACTGCCTCACGGAGCCAGGTGGGTTTGCCGTCCTCCAGGTGGGATGTCACTCGGGCACAGTCACTGATGTCACTCAGGATCAGTCACTCCTTAGCGCATTGACACACAGAACCCGGTACTTGCCAAGAGGAACAGATGGCCATGACTTGATGATGGTACAAGACGAAGAAGCCTTGAGGGCAGGATAGCGTTCTATCTATCTCTAGGATAGCGTTCGCCAGCCGGCGGCCCGCGGACCACTGGTGACCCGTGAGGTCCGAAAGGGTTGCCGACCGCCGTTGTAGGAGGCTCCCTCTAACCTGGGAGGTGGAGGTGGAAGCAGCCTGAGCATAGAATGCACTTTTCACCCAGTACGGAGAGTCCCTTTGGCCATCTGGGTTTGACAGTACCCAGCTCTGAGTTTGTTTATGATTTATAAGGGAAGGTTTCCTAGGAGATGGGTCCAAGCTGGGGCTCCCTCACCTCACTGACTTTCTCCCCCACCCTCTCCTCTCTCTCCGGTCCCTGCCTTAGGAAGTGGGAGCGATGCTGCCTCCCCTTTGACCTCAGCTAAACGGCGAGGAGATCATTACATCCTCAATGGCTCCAAGGTACCAGCTCTCCTCCCGGAGCAACTTGAGATTGTTCCCATCTTCTTGCTGACGGCGCCTGGATCCTTGCTGTCTGCGAGTTGATAACCCCGTGGGATTTTTACATGTTGGGAAGAGAGAGCCTCTGACCGCTTCCCTTTACTGCCCTTCCCTGGTTCTGTCTCTTCTGATTGGTTCCCGATGATTCCATTAGTTTGTGTCTATGCTTCTTAGAGTCTCATCCGCTAGACTTCTCATCCCCTGCTTTCCCAGTCAGTGCCGTTTCTCTGCGCCCCTCCTTACACCTGGGTCATTGTACCGCTTGGTGCAAGCATGTCAAACTCGCGCCTGCGGGCCGGATTCAACGGGGCATGCGGCCACACGAGTCTGACATGCTTGTCTCAGTGTCCCGTGGTCGGGAGGCCCCCAGGTGTTTTCCCGGATGGCAGGCTCTGAGGACTCCTCTATGGCCACTAGGTGGCAGCAGCCTCTTAGGTTTGATCCCCTTTCTTGGGGAGCTATTCTAAGTGGGACCAGTTTTCATCAAGCATAGGGTATCCTCCACAAACGGATCGTGCTGTGCTGTCTTTCTCTAACCTCCTCATGACCCCGACTTCGGCTACCCCAGCGAAGCCAATTTCCATCCCTACATTTTTTTTAATTTTTTTTTAGTATAAACTTGTCGTTTTCTGTTGTCTGGTGGAATGAGGCAGAAGGGCTTCTCCATCGTGGTTTGGACTCCCCACCCGAGTGGGTTTGAACTAGAATGTGACTCACAAATGCTCCACGGTAAAAGCACTACACGTTCGCGATAGGAATGTGGACGCCTAATCAGGCTGCTCTCAACTATCAAACACATGGACAGACGCACTTAACCTACCACAGCTTCGCGAAAATGCCAAGAGTTCTTAGCTCTGGGCTCAGGGTAGTAAAAATGTCCATTTCTCTGTTGATCAGAAGCACCGACAGGTGGTTGCGATTTTTGGCTAATTTACAGGTCAAAACGTTACTGAGTAAATAAGAGAGGGAAGATAAGGCTGACAAGTTTGGAAGCCACAATGACGTGCGGCAGTTGCAGCAAACGTGCGTCTGCTGGCGCCCTTCCTTTCTCTTCGTCCCTCCGGGAGGGTGCTCACCCAGGGCAGGCTCGCCGTTCCTCCAGCAGGTCTCTGCTGCTCCCACAGCCTTTCTGACGACGATTTAGGCATCCTCAGACCCTCACCTCGCACCCACCTGCCACCGCATGGAGGACCTCTGAACGCCAGTGCCAGAGCTAACTGACACAACTACCCAGCCTGCACTGCGAGCTGTGAGGGTGGGGGCAGGGAAGGGGTGGGCAGCCTCCCCCACGCAGAGATCAGGGCCAGGCCAGTGCTGAGGGAGGAGGCTCTGCTAGCCTGTCTCTCAGCACTGGGGAGCTGTTCCCATCTGTCCATCAGCAGCTCCCAGGAGACAGGAGCGATGGCCTGGACCCATTCAGGGAGCAGAGCATGGGGGAGCGGGTCCTCACTTTGATGTGGGCAGAGATCAGCAGTGAGGAGGCAGAGGTGAGGGCCAGGGGGAGCGTTGTCCAGACAATCGCCTCTCCCATCACAGGCTCCCAGAAGCGAAGACGCCAGCCTGTCCTCTCCCCTCTGTCCCTGCCCCATCCTGGGGCCTCTGATCTCCGCCCCCCCCCACCCCCGCCCCCAACCACGCTGCTCCGGGCCCCTTGTCCCAACCTCCAGCCTGTGTGCTGACTGTGGCCCATCACCCGCTCACACACCTCCTTGGAAGGGGAATGAGGGGCATGATGGAGGGGTGGCTGGGGACCAGGGGTGCTGGCAAGAGGGCCCCAGGGTGAGGGCCAAACCATCGACTTCATTTTAAGGGGTGTGCGGCAATTACTGCATTCGTGAGGTTCCCGGATCTGAGAGTCTGGAGGATTGTCCCCATGCAATCAGGGATCTCAGTGTGGGAGGGGCTGTGGAGGTGGCAGGCTCTCTCTGCCTTCGCTGCTAACAGGCAGCTGCCAAGGACTCAGGAAGGAGCCCAGCATCTCCCAGGGTGCAACCTCGCTGGTGGAGGGAGAGGAGATGGAGGACGAGGACACACACACACACACACACACACAGGCGCACGCGCCAGGGCCTCCTTCAGCCAGGCCTGAGAGGCTGCCTGCCAGCCCATCCTGGCCCAGCCGGGAGTCTGGCCTTTTTCCTGTCTAAAATTACAGAGTTTTCCAGAAGTTGCCCTGTTTGGTTTTCTGTTTTCTGGAGTTATAAACCAGATTTCCCCTGTCTCCCTTCCTCCCCCGCCCCCACCCCCCCACCCTCTTTTCTGACCTGGGGAAGGAAAGGCAAAGAGGGTAAGACAGGGCAGGAGAGAGGGCCTCTGAGCATACCCAAAGCTGACCCTTTCCTTCCCCCTTCTGCACTGGGGTTCCAGTAACCTCCTGGCAGCAGAACCAGGTTGTGACCCAAGCCTGGCTATCTTTATAGCCTTTCTGTTACCTCCACTGTGCCCCTCCTCCTCCCGCCCACCATGTGGCCCAGGTGTTCTCCTGCAGCCGTCCCAGATCACACCGAGGCCCTGAGGGAGAGCGAGGTGTATGCCTGGAGAATCTCACAGAGGGAAGCATCTCACTGAGGGGAGTACCCCACAAAGGGGAGCACCCCACGGAGGGGAGCACCCCACAGAGGGGAGCACTTCGCAGAGTGGAGCATCTCACAGAGGGGAGCCCCTCACAGAAGGGAGCAACTCTAAGAGGAAGATTGTGTGTTCATTCTGCTGCTGGCTAGCCAGGTGTGCCCCAGTCTCTGGGCCTCGGAGTCCTCGCCTGTAAATGTTTGGGATGAGCCTGGCTGGCGTGGCTCAGTAGTTGAGCTTTGACCTATGAACAAGGAGGCCATGGTTTAATTCCTGGTCAGAGCACAAGCCTGTGTAGCGGACTCGATTCGCCCTGGGGAACGTGCTGGAGGCAGCCAATCAATGATTCTCTCTCTTCATTGATGTTTCTATCTCTCTCTCCTTCTCCCTTCCTCTCTGAAATCAATAAAAAAAGATTTTTAAACAATAATAAAGGTTGAGATGACACGACATGCCCAGACCATGTCTGAGACCCCGCTCCCTGCAGGCCCTGAGTCTGACTGTGCCGAGCTGACTTACTTGGGAGAAGGGCTGGCGCCCTCAGCCGCTTGTGCAGAGTCCCATCGGCCTGTCAGAGGAGGCGGTGCAGGGGCTCAATATTCGGATCCAGTGCAGGCGACTTGCCTGTGGTTGGAGGCGGAGTCTCCCGGAAGAGCCCTGAGCATCGGGCCTTGCTGTCTGCCCAGCACCGGACCGGGCTCCGCCGTGGGGTGAGGGGCCACAGCAGCCACTCCCAAGGAGGACCCTGGGCACAGCCATACCTCGTGGTATGTGAGGGAGGGTTCGGCAATGTGCCTGGTGGCCCGCAGCTCGGAAGGGCGGGGCTGGGGTCTGAGCGCACATCCTTATCCCTCACGCCAGGGTGCTGCCCATGGCAGGTGCCGTCCCAGATTCCCACCGATTTCTCCAGGGAGAAGGCGGGTTTCAGGTTGGCCTCCTTGGGCCTTGAGGGGGTTTTCCCAGAGTCCCCAGGGATGAAGAACAGCCCTGACCATGGTATCCTCGCTGCAGTAGAGGGTGTAGCAGGCACGGGAAGCGTCGCGTCCTCCCCACTGCCTGTCAGGGGAGTTCCCAGCTGGAGGTACAGTGGCCCTACTGGGAGCTGCGGGGCAATGCCTTTGTGGCTAGAAGCCCAGGGGATCACCCTGAGAGCAGGGTGGGAAGGCAGGTATTCCCCAGACTGGCTTGTGCACGAGGGATGGCGCTGGAGCCCAGGACATCAGGGGAGAGACGTGGCTGGACCAGCTGTGGCCTGGCCTGGAGGTGAGCAGCTATGGAGACAGCACCGAAGAGCCCCGAGGGGCCCGCTCCCCTGAGGAGCCTGGGCTGGTTTGAAGGTGCAGCCATAAAGCCAAGGATTCTTTGGTTCCTGATTTGAAAATCCCAGGACACGGGGGCTAAGGGCACCCCAAGATCCGGCATCAATTCCTTTCCCTGTCCCCAAAACTGGAGGGCTGAGGTGACTCTGTCAACCCAAGCAGGCTCACTCAGCACCCGCGTCACTCATCCTGGGCAATTTAGCGGCCACAGAGTGGCTGCTATTCGATGCAGGGGCTGGGAGGGAGTGGGGGTCAGGGGGGGGGGGCGAGCAGGAAGGAGAGCGGAGGGAGAGCCCTGGGCCTGGGGGACACCGGCAGCTTTGTTCCCCTCGCCCAGCGTTTAGGGAGGGAGGGGTCGGACAGGGTTTGAGGCGGTACCGTCGCCCTCAGGGGAGACAGGGTCTACCAGGGCCGTGCTCTCCGAGACAAAGATCGTGCGACCGCGGAGGTAACGCCGGAGGAGCCCGCATGCCCCAGCCCCGGCCGAGCTTCCGCGCGTACTCACCGCGTCCTCTCCACTCGCCGGCCGGCCGCTCTAACTGCGGTTAACGGCCGACTCGCCGGCCGCTCTAACTGCGGTTAAGCAGGAGCGCTCAGCGTGCGCGCTCACGTGACCCGGCCAGGGCCTGCCACGCCCCCTAAGCCCCCACGTGACCCGCACATTCCCCGCCCCCCTGCCTCAGTGAGAAGGGTCGCCACTCGCCACGCCCTCCCCGGCAAGATGGCGGCGCCCAGCTGGGGCGTGCTGCGCCTCCCGTTTCGGGGTTCCGGGCAGGGTGTGGGCAATCTCCTCTGTCTCATCCCAAAGCCATTTTGTACCGCCGCTGCTGCTGCCGTCGCCTCTAAGCCCCTGGACGCCCAACAGTTAGCGGAGAAGCTCCGAGCCCAGAAACAGGAACAAAGGCGAAGAAGGAGCCGGTGAGTCCGGAGGGAAAGACTCCAATTCCCAAGAGGCAGTGCGCTCTGGGTCCCCTGGCGGGCGAGGGTCCTCAGGGGGAATGCAAGTCAAAGTCCTGGTGGGTGGCGGAGAATGGAGAGGAAGCGAAGGGAAAGGTCTGCAGCTTGCGGTGCCTTCCTGTGGGGCTGGTCCTTGGGTCCTGCGGGCTCGATGCTAAGCATCCCCGCTCTCAGTTTACTGGGGGAAGGCGCGAGTCTACTGCAAAGATACAGTGATGCCCTCCCTGCCCAGATGCTCACCCAGACTTCTTGAAGGTCTTCCCCATCAGGCATGTTCCCATCGCTTTTTCTCTCCCTGTAGGAATTCAAAAACCCGGTCCAGTGGAGAGTGCACGAACTAGTGCGGTTCACGCAGCAGCTGCAATGAGTCCACCCCAACGTGCTCGCTAAGGCACTGAGCCGAGGGATTGTCCACCAGGACAAGGACCTTGTGGTCATCAATAAGCCCTATGGTCTCCCTGTGCATGGTAAGGACCACGTGGGAAAGGGAGGGAGGGAGGCCACTGCTTCTTTCTGCCACAATTAGGGGCAACACTCAGACACTACTTCGGGGGGCTCTCAGCAGCCTTGCATTCAAAATAATTTAAAATTTTAATATATTTTTTATTGATTTCAAAGAGGGAGAGAGACATAGAAACATCAATGATGAGAGAGAATCATTGACTGGCTGCCTCCTGCAGGCCCCCACGGGGGACCGAGCCCACAACCCAGGCATGTGCCCTTGACCGGAATTGAACCTGGGACCCTTCAGTCTGCAGGCTGACAATCTATCCACTGAGCCAAACCAGCTAGGGCTGGACATCTTGTTAAAATACAAATTTTGATGAATAGTCTGCGCTGGGGGCCTGAGGTTCCTTTCTAGCAAGCACCTTGGCATAAGGATGTTGGGAGACCCTGGATAAGGCCCCGGGAAGCGTTGACAGGTATTCCAGTGAGGGCTTTCTTTCCCAAGGAGAGTTCTTTGGTGGGGCTTTTCCTGGCCACTCAAACCTCTGTCTTTTCCCATCGTAGGTGGCCCTGGGGTCAAGCTCTGCATCAGTGATGTCCTGCCTATCCTGGCAAAGGTGCTTCATGGCCACAAGGCAGAGCCCCTGCATCTGTGCCACCGGCTCGACAAGGAGACTACAGGCATCATGGCGTTGACTCGGGACAAGGAGGTGGCACACCAGGTCCAAGAGCTGTTCAGGACCCGGCAGGTGGTGAAGAAGTACTGGTTCGGAGCCCTCCGATAGCGGTAGAGGGGGTAGGCGTGAAGGCTTCCCTTTCTTCTATTCCTGCATTCATACAGCAGCCACTCCCCTTCCCAGGAGGCAGGGTACCAGGACCCGTAGCCATTGGAAAGGTGTAGGAAGCAGACTTAGTGCTTTGAGCATTCCAGTCGCTCCTAATAATGGCTATACGTAAAGACCATTGAAAATTTATGCAAGTAATATATGATTTCTGTGATCAATCAAATGACAGAAATAAAGCATAAAACTCATGGAGAATCCATCCACTCTGTCATTTTTGTCCCTTCCCTTGGGGCAGTTTGCTTTTCATTCCTCCCGCCCTGTGTCAACATATTTATGTATATATATATTTAATATATACAGTAGGTATGTATGTGTATCTATACACACATACACACACATATGTGCCCATATGTATATCACATTGTACAACATACATTGTACTTTCTTTACTCACCTAACTCTGTGTCTTGGGGATCTTTTCATGTTAGTGCATATAGGTTACCACAGTTTGCTTTTTTAAAATATATTTTATTGATTTTTTTTTTTTTTCAGAGAGGTAGGGAGAGGGATAAAGAGTTAGAAACATTGATGAGAGAGAAACATCAATCATTTGCCTCCTGCACACTCCCTACTAGGGATGTGCCCGCAACCAAGGTACATGGCCTTGACTGGAATCGAACCTGGGACCCTTCAGTCCGCAGGCTGACACTCTATCCACTGAGCCAAACAGGTTAGGGCCATACTCATTTTTAAAGACTGGAATGAAAGACCATGTTATCGATATAATTTTTTTCCCCTGTTTCCCCTCCCCAAATATTCTACAATGAGCTTACATTACTAGAGGAGTAAAAGAGCGAGGGTCGTAAGAATCGTATGAAGCTCTCAGGTCAAGCATTCTACGAAGAGGTTGTTTGGGACCCTCTGATCTTAGGAAGGGGCCACCGCAGTTTCGCCGTGAAAACCTCCAAGCAGCCAAACCCAAGGAATGCCTCACTCTTGTGGCCTAAGCAGGGTCTGTGTCTCCCCTTTCCTCCCCCTGCCAGGACCATCACTGTGCGGTCCCCGTGCCCTCAGCGGGCGTCATGGACATCCCCATCGTGGAGAAGGAGGTGCAAGGGCAGAAGTACTACAAGGTGTGTGAGCCACCTCCCGGGGGGGAGGGGGGGAGGTTTTCTGCTTGTCCATCGGACTCACATACGGGTTTCTTTGGCTTCAGATGACGCTGTTCCCCAGCTACCGCATAGACAACGGGAAGATGGTGAAAGTGCGGCCAACCGGAGCGCGCACGTGGCCGTGACTGAGTACCGAGTACCAGGTGCTGAGCAGCACCATCTCTGCCCTCCTGGCTCCACCCTGTCACTGGTGAGGGGGCTGCCACGCCACGGCAGGAGGCACCACGGTCCCGCAGGGTGCCCCGTGCTGCTGGGCTCTGTCCTCCTGAGCAGCTGGTATGGCGGGGGCGGATGAATGGCTTGTTTATTGCAATATCAAGAGTCTGGAGATAGGCCGTCATTCCTGCGGGAATCATTATCTGATCTATTTTTCTTTCATGAAGAAATGTCTTCATATCTTTAGCGCAGTGAGTGCTGGCTGCGTCCCAGACTAGCAGACCTCTTTGGCTCCCTTGCATAACAAGCGGCAACATTAAATCGACCCACTTCCTTATAACTGCTTGTGTGGCCCAGGCTTTTTCAGTTGCAAGAATAAAAACGCCCAAAACATGTTCGATCTTTTCCTTCTTGACCTTAGAAATGATTAAAGGTGGGATTTTAGTGCCATCCAGATGAAGTGCCAAAATACAGGAAACACGTGCACTTTCGGGAGGAGGGCGCCCCCTGGAGCTGAGCTGGGGACTGCACACACCTGGCAGCTGGCATGAGCTGGAGCATGCGCCTGGATGCTCAAGCTGCACTCAGCTGTCTGCACTAATGGCCCGCCCCGCACAGAAGAGAGAAGGCAAAGGGAAGGGAGGGAGAACGGAGGAGGGCTGAGGTCCCTCGGCTCAGTAGAGAGCATGGTCTTCCACTAACAAAATAAGAGAAAAGCCAGGGGAAGGGGAGTCCCGCAGAGCAAGTCCAGAGGTTGTCAGAACCCCTTCCACCTCAGGACAGAGACCAGAGACGGGACCGGAAGGAAGAGCTGGGACCACCCCAATGCTGCCTCTTCCCGCCCAGGCGCCCACGGCACCAGGACCTGCATCTGTGACCAGGACAAGGATGACAGTGGCGCCCATAACTCACCGGGCCTTCCCCGAGAACACGGGCTCGGAGCTGTCAGATTCCAGCTCTGCTTTTAGTGAAACAAACTGTCACAGCCCTCCCCTCAAAGCACGCTCACTTGGGCAGGCCGCCGAGGTCGATCTCGCTGCAGATGTAGGGGCCTGGATGCAGGATCACCCACAGCCCCACCTCCGCGGCCAGCCGGACAAGAGCCCTGGCAAGGTCAATGACGGCCACTCTGAGGACGTCCGAGCGGAGGGTGGGGACGAGCCAGCACTCACCGCAGGCGGCGGAGCTGCCCAGGTCCTCTGCTGGCCTGCCCTCCAACCAGAGACGGAGAGTGAAGGGAAGGCCGAGCCCCCACCCTGCAGAGCAGGTCACCCTGCACCTGTGGTCACAGGCCTGAGGCCTGCAGATGGGTTCTCACCAGCCCCCAGCCCAGGACCCTCTGCCCAGCCCACCGGGTCATGAGGAGGGGGGCTCTCAGACAGGAGGTGGGGTCCTCGCCATGAACCTGACCCGACCACCTTGCTGCTTCCAGGGGCAGCCGGCTCCCAGCACAGGTGGTGGGATCCCGCTGCAGAGCAGGAAGGGCTGAAAGGGGAGCAGGCTCCTCTGGGCTGCAGTGAGGAGGGCTGGGCTCAGGGGAGGCCTGGGCACTGGGAGTAGCAGGCTCCCAGCTGGAGAGCACCTGGTCCCGGTGCAGAGCTGGCACCGGGGCCTGGGAACAGGCTCTCCAAGCAGAGCTGAGATGCCACCATGGTCCCTAATCAACCCGCCAGCCCCTTCCTGCCTCCAAGCCCCGGCCTGCCCGGCCACAGGAGCAGCAACAGCACGTACTCCAGATCCAGGTTCCCGGAGAAGTCAAATGTGCCTCTCTGGGGCTCGTGAAGGTTCCAGGGGACATAGCTGTGGCAGGAGAGAGGGGAGTACAATAAGCATCTTCTTATTTCTTTCCTAACCAGTCCTAGGTGAGTCCCAAACCTATTTGAAAACCTAGGGTACTATGTTGGAGCAAGCTGAAGTGTCCCATGGCTGTTACACCTGTATTACATGAACAATGATTACTTTCAACGGTTCCTTTCTCTGCCACCCGGTTGTGATCTAAGCTGTCAATGATCCTGACTCTAGATTCCTCGCATGGATGCACTAATTATCCCACTCACCACCCATTCTTGGTAATGCCCATTAAAAATGTAAAGAGAAGGGAAAAACACAAGTGTCTAGATATGCCCAATAAGTTATTGCTAGGAATTAATCGAAACAAGAACAGAGGAGGAGTTTCAAAACGATGATGGACATAGACTAAGGAAAGTGACATCATCCGTGTGCACACACGAGAATTGTGAGTCTGAGAGGCAGGTGGCCCGTCATAATAAAGGGCTCAGCTGGACAGGGCTCATCGGAAGGTACAGCAAGGACCCAGAGGGCGGGCGGCACTCACGTGGTGACAGTGTTGAAGCCGCAGGCCTGCAGCTTCAGGAGGCAGTCTCGCCAGTACCCCCGGGGCACCCGGAAGTAGTGGATGGAGCCCCCGAAGATCAGGGACTTGTGCCCCTCCAGAGTGAAGTGCGGGCTGCTCTCAGGGGTGCTTTGCGTCTGAAGTCCCACCGCGCGGTCCTTCAGCTCCAGAGGGGTCAGATGTGACCAGTTAAACCTGCTGAGAGAGAGAGACGGAGAAAGAGAGGTGAAGAGAGAGAGAGAGACACACAGAGAGAGATGAAGAGAGAGACACAGAGGGAGAGAGAGAGAGTAGATGAAGATAGAGACAGAAAGAGAGAGAGAGAGAGATAAGGAGAGATGGAGAGACAGATATGAGGAGAAAGAGAGGAAATGAAGAGAGAGATAGAGAGATGAAGAGAGAGAGGAGATGAAGAGAGGAGAGACAGGGAAAGCCCAGCGGGAGACTTTCTGGCTAGCAGGACACACCAGCTCTGTCCAGGCTTTTGATACTCTTCTCCAGAAAAGGAGATCCCTGACCCCCCTGCACCTTAGTCCCCTCCCCCCAGGCAGACCTGCTCTCCTGCGGCTGCGGCCCAGCTTCCTGGACAGGAAGGTCCTTTTTCTCTTTATATGTTGCCCGAGGAGCAAAGCCTGCTGAGATCAACGGCAGGAAAAAGACGCTCAGGATTCTTTTCCATGGGAGATGGGCTGGAAAGAGGAGAAACCACTCTGAGGGGACAGCACTGGCCTCATCCGAATCGACGGCCCGGAACCCATCCCTCCAGGCAGGCGAGGGGCCCTCAGGCAGGCTAGGGGCCCGGGCACCAGGAGGCTGGGCACAGGCAGGGCTACCAGCTAGCCCAGCCCCCTCCCTCCCTCTGCAGCCCCTTTCAGTTGGGGAGAGACCTGCAGTCCTAGGAGCCTCTCAGGAGCCAGATGGGGTAGGGCCCTGGGGAGGCGGGGAGACGGGGGTGGGCTCGGGGCTCAGTGACCAGTGGAGACCCCTCAGGCACCAGGCTCAGGAAGGACAGGGTGTCCTGCCCTGGGGCAGGGGACAGATGCTCTGAAGCGTGGGCATCACTAAGGTGCTGGAGAGGAAGAGCTTGTAAGGAGGGGTTGGGGGGGGGCTGATGCGTCTCAGGCAGATCTGAGGGTCCAGGAGGGCGGCGGACCAAAGGGGCCCTGACCCCCAGGTAGGGGCGATGAGTCACCTGAAGCACCGCGTGGAAATCGTAGCTGGAGGCCAGGGCGCTGAGGTCCCACGCCGCTCCCGCCAATTCCCTGCAGGGGGACCCGGTTCAGGTGCCCTGGGATCTGCGAGCCACCACAGCCTGACAAGGAGTCAGGGGGCGGGGAGGACCAAGCAACAGGTCTGGGCTCTGCCCACGGGACGTGGGACTGCCTACTCAAGGGAAGCGAGGCGGGAGGGTCCCTCCTTAACTGGGTGTCACCAACCAGCCGATCGAGACAGAAAGGTAGACCTGACTGGGAAGGAAGGTGGACAGCTTGGGTCACACCGTGTTCCAGAGGGTGGGGGGGGGGGGTTGTGATCCGCCCTCTCAGCAACTTGATAGCAAAGGGCCTGATTTTGCCTTGACATCAATGAAAAGGTGAGCCCCGACCGGTGTGGCTCAATGGATAGAGTGTCGGCCTGTGGACTGAAGGGTCTCAGGTTCAATTCCGGTCAAGAGCATGTACCTGGGTTGCAGGCACATCCCCAGTAGGGAGTGTGCAGGAGGCGGCTCATCGGTGATTCTCTTTCATCAATGTTTCTAACTCTCTATCCCTCTCCTTCCTCTCTGTAAAAAAATAAATAAAATATATTTTAAGAAATAAATAAAATGAAATGGTGAAATGGTATGCGTGCCACCAAGGGCATAGGTCAGCATCATTGTACTCATTTGGATGAAATGTCCTTTTGCCTTTTGTCATTGGAAGTAGCAAGCCTCAAGGCAACTGATTATTTGAACTAAAGGTGTTACAGGAAAAATGTGGGTAGAAGGTGCTCATGAAAACAAAGAAAAGGTACAGATAAGCAAATATCAGTTGCTCTGTTAGGATAATGTTTAAAAAAAAAAAAAAAAAAAAAAAAAAGTAATCCCAAAGTGATGATGGAGGGGAGATACACCGAATGCCAGGGGGCCCCTTTACTTACAACATCCTCTCAGGAGGGGGCGCTGTGGCCTCGGGGGCAGAAGTCTGGCTCTGACTCCGGGAATTGTATCACATGCACTTGATGGACAGGGAACTCCATTCTTCAGCCCCAAAGAGAAAGATCTGGCTGCCTACGCAGAGCCTGGGAACGGTCAAGGACAGTCCGCCCCTCCTGCTGGATCCTGGACAGAACGAACTCTCTGAGCTCAGTTCTGTGGGTGGAAAACAAAGTCACTGGCAAACTGGAACAGCAACCTTCAAGGTGAAAAACGTCCTGCAGCAGAGGGCGCGCTGAAGTCAGAAAGGATCATTTCTGCAGGCCCAGAAACTAGCGCTTTGCTGAGCCTTAAAATGGCTTTGGAGAGAGAGTGTGATCATGTAATCGGATCAAGTCAGTTGTTCAAAAAACAGAAGGACCCTGTCTTCATCCCAGCACGCCCCATTCCTTGCGACCCATGGTGTGGAAATGTTAAGTGAAGCCACCAAAGGTGTCAGTCTTGGGCGACTCTGCTGAGTGGAGGAGGCTCACAGTATGTCTAGCCATAAGGGGGGTGGGGGGTGGTGGTAGGGCAGAGAAAGATAGATGCACCAACATTCTTCAGTGTCCACGTTAAATTCTATTCAGTTAAATTAGCTTTCCTTGGCCGGGTATGTCAGTTCAGGAGCAAGTTCAACTACCGTGCTTGCATTGGTTTAGAACAGTGGTCGGCAAACTCATTAGTCAACAGAGCCAAATATCAACAGTACAATGACTGAAATTTCTTTGGAGAGCCAAATTTTTAAAACTTAAACTTCTTCTAACGCCACTTCTTCAAAATAGACTCGCCCAGGCTGTGGTAGTTTGTGGAAGAGCCACACTCAAGGGGCCAAAGAGCCGCATGTGACTTGTGAGCCGCAGTTTGCCAACCATGGGTTTAGAATATCAGATTTTAAGCTCCTCCAATGTTGCGCTAAAACATTTCAATAAAATCATGCAGCCCACCTCTTCCTTAAAAAAAAAAAAAAAAAAAGTACCCAATTCCCATAAATCTGTTCTCTGTCGGACAGAGTGTCCAGTTCACTATTGGATCCTTGCACCTGAAAACCCACCTGGCATATAGCAAGCCCCCAACAATGGCCTGTTCACCATGGAAGTGGTTGGGGCCGCCACAGGAGAGAGTACACAGAAGACTGGCAGGCTGAGGTGGGAAGCTCAGGGCTCAGGCTCAGGGAAGGGTCTGGAGTCCTGGCAAATCGGTTTGGGCAATAGGAAACAGAGGAGACAGAACTGGCTATTCTTTGAGATAAAAAGATTAAAAGTTATTGGTTTAGCCCAGAGCTAGCCAGGTTGGCTCAGTAGATAGAGTCTCGGCCTGTGGACCAAAGGGTCCCAGATTCAATTTCAGTCAAGGGCATGGACCTCGGTTGCAGGCTCCTCCCTGGCCCGGTCAGGTCTCCTGCAGGAGGCAACCAATGGATGTGTTTCTCTCACATGGATATTCGGTCTTTCCCTCTCTCTCCCATGCTCTATAAAATGGAAAAATATCCTCAGGTGAGGATTTAACAACAACAACAAAAAAGGCATTGGTCTTTGTGAAACTACTGTTATTGAAGTGGGATGGGGAAGTGGAGGGGGGGTCCTTTAACCTAATAGCTGCTGGAAGTGGAATCTTTAGACATCTGGAGGAAAAGAATTGTTGAGAATGGCTTGTGTGGGAGAATGAATGGGTCTGTTTTATTTTTTCTCAACTTGAAATTCTCACAATTGACTGTATCGGGGGGTTGTGGGATTTTTCAATCCATTTTGTCCTCAAAGATGGAGAGGAACGCTGGGTGCCTCCGGCCTTCAGGATGTGAGGGTGTGGCTCTGAGCCCTGTGCCTCTGGGTGCACGGTGACGTCACACTGGAGGCCTGGGTGCTCTGTCACAATGGGCCTGGGGGATATATAGCTGGCGCCCGGTCCTGACCGCCACTCTCTGTGCTACGTGTTTAGCAGAAGAGATTGCTGTTCGTGTACTGATAAACCTCGTGATGGGGTGCTTATATTCTTGTTGCAAAGGTATGTCCGTGGGGGCTCAGGGTGAGCTGTCCCTTCTAATGGGCGAGGCGATACTTCTCTCCGCGTCTTCTCGGCATGTTCATTCCTTTCTTGACAGCTGTCATGGAGAGTTGTAAATATCTAGTGCCCTGCGGTGGTCGGCACCCTCAGCTCTTAGAAAAATGCTCATGGGGAAAACATGAAATGTACGTTTTTACTTTTTCAAAAATGTGTTAAAATCATGAATTACAGAAGCCCTAAGTGGATCCAGAACTGCAGAGATGTGCAGGCAGGTAAGCATTTCACACAGGAAAGGGAAATGGCATTGTGGTTAGCCCTCCTTCTCTCTGTTTTATCCTGGAATGTGTATTGTTTTCAGGATAATGGGGGCCCGTTGCTTCCATTGCTGTGACAGTTTCCCACTCGTGTGGTTAGTACGTGTGTCTAGGTGTCAGTTGGTGACATGGAACGCATTTCCTTTTCTACCTTCCATGTTGTCAAACATTCTCCTGTTACAGAGATATCTTTATCTTATCGTTCAACTTATTCACCTCCACAGAGGTAACGATTGTGAGAAGGTAGTGTTTTTACTTAATTACCAACCAATAGTCAGTGTGATTTTTAAAAAATATATATTTTATTGATTTTTTACAGAGAGGAAGGGAGAGGGATAGAGAGAAACACAGACGAGAGAGAATCATCGACCAGCTGCCTCTTGCACACCCCCTGCTGGAAATGTGCCCGCAACCAAGGTACATGCCCTTGACCGGAATCGAACCTTTCAGTCTGCAGGCCGATGCTCTGTCCATTAAGTGAAACTGGTTTCGGCAATAGCCAGTGTTTTAAACAGGCAATGGCAGCTGGAGAAATAGGCTCATGAAATGATGGGGACAGATAATCAAGTGGATAGAGGGTTAGGCACAGACAGAGAAAAGTAGGTAATGTCCAAAGGTGAGAGAAATAAAACTTTATATAAATATGCCGAAACTGGTTTGGCTCAGTGGTAGTGCGTCGGTCTGCAGACTGAAAGGTCCCGGGTTCGATTCCGGTCAAGGGTATGTACATTGGTTGCGGGCACATCCCTGGTAGGGGGTATGCAAGCGGCAGCTGGTCGATGTTTCTCTCTCATCGACGTTTCTAGCTCTCTATCTCTCTCTCCTCCTCTCTGTAAAAAATAATAAAATATATTAAAAAAATAACTTTATATAAATAGAAAATTACCTACTGTTTCATATACATTTGTAGCTTTAAGAAAAAAGAGATCTCCCTTAAAGATGTCTTAAAATAATGCCTGGATGTTTCCATTCTCATCCTTGAAGTGCTTTTTCTATGGCTGGTGACCTGTCTCATTATAGAAAAACTCCTATTTGGGCGGATGAAATACTACGTGGTGATATTGATTCCCGGGTCTGAGAATATAAGACTTTTCATAGATAAGCCGCTGCCTCTAGGAAGCTGAGGTCCATCTTCTTTGCACACAGCCCGTGATCGTGTCAGGACCTGATTATGACCAGAGAAGCACCCTGTGTGTGTTTGTGACCTCGAGTGTGGGCGGGGCATTCACCAACAGCATTGTTGACACCTTTGCATGACTCATTAAAAGTGGGGTTTGGCTTCAGGTGAATTGGTTGTTATAGAAAGAACAATGGCTTAGGAATTTTAAATCCTGAACTTGAGCAGTGTCTGAATCTTTTTTCAAAATATATTTTATTGAGAAACATAAATAATAAGAGAATATTATTGATGCCTCTGGCATGCTCCATATTGGGGCTATTGAGCCAGCAACCGGGGCATGTGCCCTTGACCCGAATAGAACCCAGGACCCTTCAGTCCGCAGGCCCACACTCTAGCCACTGAGCCAAACCTGCTAGGCCTGAGTCTTCTAAAGTTGTGAGACCTAAGTGCATGTGTTTCACAATAAGGAACTCCTCTGACTTTGCACATCTGATTCGTTAACCCCGCAAAGCAGTTGTCGGCAAACTGCGGCTCGAGAGCCACATGCGGCTCTTTGGCCCCTTGAGAGTGGCTCTCCCACAAAATACCACGGCCTGGGCGAGTCTATTTTGAGGAAAGTGGTGTTAGAAGAAGTGTAAGTTTAATAAATGTGGCTCTCCAAAGACATTTCCATCGTTGTACTGTTGATATCTGGCTCTGTTGACTAATGAGTTTGCCGACCACTGGTTTAGAATCTTAAGGTTTTAAATTCCTCCAACATTGCGCTAAAACATTTCAATAAAATCATGCTGTCCACTCTTCCTTTTCCCCCCCTTCTTTTTAAAGTACTCAATTCCCACAAATCTGTTCTCTGTAGGACAATGTCTAGTTCACTATTGGATCCTTGCACATGAAAGCCCACCTGGCATATAGCAAGCCCCCAACAAGGGCCTGTTCACCACGGAAGTGGTTGGGTCTGCTGCAGGAGAGAGTGGGGTCCCTCTTACACAGAAGACTGGCAGGCTGAGATGGGAAGCTCAGGGCTCAGGGAAGGGTCTGTAGTCCTGGCAAATCGGTTTGGTTGAGAAGAAACAGAAGAGACAGAACTGGCTATTCTTTGAGATAAAAATATTAAAAGTTATTGGTCTAGCCCAGAGCTAGCCAGTTTGGCTCAGTAGATAGAGTCTCGGCCTGTGGACCAAAGGGTCCCAGATTCAATTTCAGTCAAGGGCATGGACCTCGGTTGCAGGCTCCTCCCCAGCCTGGTCAGGGCTCCTGCAGGAGGCAAACAATTCATATGTTTCTCTCACATGGACATTTCTCTGTCTTTCCCTCTGTCTCACATGCTCTCTAAAATGGAAAAATATCCTCAGGTGAGGATTTGAAAAATAAAAAAGTCATTGGTCTTTGTGAAACTACTGTTATCGGACGAAGACGAAGTGGTGGGTCCTTTGCCCCCGTGGCTGCTGGAAGTGGAATCTTTAGACATCTGGGGGAAAAGAATTGTCTGAGACTCGCCTGTGTGGGAGAATGAATGGGTCTGCTTTATTTTTTCTCAACTTGAAATTCTCACGATTGACTGTATTGGGGGGTTGTGGGATTTCTCAGTCCATCTTGTCCTCAAAGACGGAGAGGAACGCTGGGTGCCTCTGGCCTTCAGCATGAGACACTCTGGCTCTGAGCCGCAGCAGCTGTGCCCCCAAGTACATTGTGACTGGGTGCTCTGTCACAATGGGCCTGCGTGGTATCTAGCTGGTCCTGATGGCGCCCAGTCCTGATGGCCACTCTCTGTGCTGAGTGTTTAGCAGAGACACTGCTATGTGTGCTCACAGATCTCTGAATGGGGAACCTTGCCTCATGACAGTGAAGAAAACGGAGACAATGAGCCAACACGACATTCCCAGGTTCTTGTGGCTTCTGTGTGGGATTGGAACCCAGGTCCTCAGACACCAGCACCCAGAGTCTGTGTTATTATGTCCCGCTGCCTTCTCGATGGTCTCATCTAAATAAAGTGTTTGTCCCTCACTCACTCTGATAGGTGTTCACATGGCACACAAAACTCCATGATGTTTCTGAAGTCCAACGCTGACTCAGATGGCACTTCTGGGAACCCCTTAAGCAACGGGTGCTAACTATTGAACTGACAATGATTCGTGCTTTTCCTCTGGCCTTTCACCAGCAAGGTGTCCATAGCGCTGTGTGGTGTGAATGCCTCTCTCACCATCTCTCCCGGTGGGTTTTCCTACAGTAAACGATGCAGAAGAAGAGCTCCAGGATATGCAGAGGCACTTCTGGCGAACCGTCCGGGTCCACCCTATAGACCAGTGTGTTGCAGGTACTGTGGGAATTCCATCATTAACTTGATGCACTTTTAATAACGGCCGCACGTTCCATTTCCCATGTGTAAAGAAATACCTATCACAAGACTTTTCAGCCCAGCTGGTGTAGCTCTGTGGTTGAGCATCCATCTGTGAACCAGGAGGTCAGGGCTCCATTCCCGGTCAGAGCACATGCCCTGGTTGCATGCTCCATCCCCAATGGGGGGCGAACAGGGGGAAGCCAATCAATGATTCTCTCTCATCATTGATGTTTCTATCTCTGCCTCTCCCTCTCCCTTTCTTTCTGGAATCAATAAAAAACACATTAATAAAAAGGATTTCTCAACTCATACCTTTACTTCTCTTCTTCCTTGGCATCTTTCCCACCCAGTACCACCACCCAGCATTGGCTCATCCGTACTTGGTACCCAGCCCCCTCCCTACACCATGGCCCCTTGTCCACAGCAAGCAGAGCTCCCTGAGGAACTCATGGTGAGCAGCCACCCGTGCACTGACCGTTGTTCTGTGTTTCCCTAGGTTCAACGGAGACTTTCTCCGATACACATTTTCCAGGAACAAAAAGCCCTCGTCTTCCGGTAAGGCCCCCTCCGTTCTGTTCCATTGAAATGTTGCTCTCCTAGTGTCTCCCTGGTAAGTCCACTTCACATGTAAGAAGCTGACAAGGTGAGTGTACAAGACGTGCACGCTGCCCTGGGTTTTGGGAGTGAGGGTTGAGTGGAAGTCTTCCACGGGCTCATAACCGATAGAGGGAGAAGTCTCTTAGTGAGAGCACCCAGGACGAAAAGTATAGCCTGCAGAATGCAGTCAGTTATAATTGTATATCTCATTAAGTAATGGTTAAACCACTTACATTGGCATTATCTTTAAAAAATTATATTTGATCACATAGATACCATGTTCAGGTAGATTACAGACAAAGAGTTGATTTATTGGTATGTTCTTAAAGTCATTAAGCATTGGCACAGGTAAGGCCAAAAAGGTGGATTTTGTTTGGAGAAACCAATGAATGGCCCTGGAAATGAATGAAACAACTACACTACCTTGGAGATTCTGATTTAAAATATATATAAAATGCCGAAGCCGGTTTGGCTCTGTGGTCGAGCGTCGGTCTGTGGACTGAAAGGTCCCAGGTTCGATTCCGGTTAAGGGCATGTACATTGGTTGTGGGCACATCACCGGTAGGGGGTGTGCAAGAGGCAGCTGGTTGATGTTTCTCTCTCATCGACGTTTCTAGCTCTCTATCTCTCTCCCTTCCTCCTCTCTGTGAAATATCAATAAAATACATTTTTAAAAAATATAAAATAAAATATATATACTTACATGATTATGTTTCCCTCACAGCCAGTGTATTTTCCGATGAACTATCTTCCCAACCAGCAAACCTGCATTGTCATAAAAGCTAGAGGCAAAAAGGTCTTCTGGTCAAATTGTTCCTGTTTTTCATCCACCAACCTTTATGTGAGGAGGCATTAAAGAGGTAGGTGAAAATTCGCAAGCATTTCCCTGCCTGAGTGAGAACGCTGTCAATATTTATTCTACTAGGAGAGCCACTGCATCCTTGTTTGCTCAGAGAACCAACAGTCCATCCCAATTCTAGTCTCGGTCAGCCTTGGTTCCTGGTCCCAAGTGAAGTGTGCAGAGACATAGCGGGCACATGTGGGATGTTTGTATTTGTGATGTTTACACATGGGAAGATGCTGAGGAACACGGGGTTTGGGTCAGGCTGCCGGGATCCAATCCTAGCTCTGTGGCTTAATTGCATCGTGAACATAAGCTTATTCCTTGCCTGCCTATCAAATGGCGATGAACTGTGCACTGTTTTATGAGGTTATTATAAGGCTGAGCTACATAAAATAAGTGTTTTGTTTTTGTTAATATATTATTGACTTTTTACAGAGAGGAAGGGAGAGAGATAGTTAGAAACATCAATGAGAGAGTCATCCATCAGCTGCCTCCTGCAAGCCCCCCACTGGGGATGTGCCTGCAACCAAGGGACATGCCCTTGACCAGAATCAAACCCAGGACCCTTCAGTCCTCAGGCTGACGCTCTATTGACTGAGCCAAACCGGATGGGGCCTGATCAAGGGCGTTTTAAAAAATATATATTAAAATGGACAAAATATCCTTTCTTCCCTATTCACTATTGAATTGGCTGTTATAGTTATAATATCCATGAACTGACGTGGTTTGCTTCATGCATGGAAAAACAAACACAAACATTGCTATCTGTTTTTGTGATATAAATCATCACATATTAATAGAAAAAATGTGTTTTTCATTTTTAATTCATCTATTATGTACTTCCTGTTAGAGGATGATTTAACCATTGCTTCCCTTTTAACCATTATCATCAATGAATGCCTACTCACATAGGATGAGAATGTCAGTCAAGGGACACCCTGGGCCGCCGGCTGCCACCTCCACCTGCAGCCCAGCCCGCACCCGGGACACCACCCTCATCCCCAGCCCACCAGCTGCCGACCCACCGCCTCCACGGCCCTGCCTGCACCAGGGGACATCACCGTTGGGCCCTAGCCCGCCAGCAGCCGCCCCCCCTCTGCCACCATCGAACCAGCCCGCCTCCGGGAACTCCACCTGGGCCCCAGCCTACCAGCAGCAGGCCACCCATCGCCTCCTTCGTCCCAGCCCGCCTCAGGGGACACCACCCTGGGCCCAGCCGGCCAGCAGCCGCCCAGCCTCCGCCACCATCGAACCAGCCCGCAGCGGGGACACCACCTGGGCCCCAGCCCACCAACTGCCCACCCACCGCCTCCACGGCCCAGCCCACACCAGGGGACACCACCGTTGGGCCCCAGCCTGCCAGCAGCCACCCACCCGCCGCCACCATCGAACCAGCCCGCCTCCGGGAACTCCACCTGGGCCCCAGCCCACCAGCAGCAGCCCACCCATCGCCTCCTTCGTCCCAGCCCGCCTCAGGGGACACCACCCTGGGCCCAGCCCGCCAGCAGCCGCCCACCCGCCACCTCCAAGGCCCAGCCCGCAGCTGATGACACCAGCCTGGGCCCCAGCCCGCCAGCAGCCGACCAATCGCCGCCTCCATAGGCCCAGCCGGCACCAGGGACACCACCTGGGCCCCAGCCCGCCAGCAGCCGCCCACCCAACGCCTCCTTTGGCCCAACCCGCCTCTGGGGACACACCATTGTGGGCCCCAGCCCGCCAACTGCCGCCCAGCCGCCGCCACCATCGAACCAGCCCGCAGCGGGGACACCACCTAGGCCCCAGCCCGCCAGCAGCAGCCCACCCATCGCCTCCTTTGGCCCAGCCCACCTCTGGGGACACCACCCTGGGCCCCAGCCCACCAACTGCCGACCCACCGCCTCCACGGCCCAGCCCACACCAGGGGACACCACCGTTGGGCCCTAGCCTGCCAGCAGCCACCCACCCGCCGCCACCATCGAACCAGCCCGCCTCCGGGGACTCCACCTGGGCCCCAGCCCGCCAGCAGCAGCCCACCCAACACCTCCTTCGTCCCAGCCCGCCTCAGGGGACACCACTTGGACCCAGCTCGCCAGCAGCCGCCCACCCTCCCGCCACCATCGGGGCCCAAGCCGCAGCTGATGACACCAGCCTGGGCCCCAGTCCGACAGCAGCAGCCCACCCAACGCCTCCTTTGGCCCAGCCCGCCTCTGGGGACACCACTGTGGGCCCCAGCCCACCAGCAGCCGCCCAGCCTCCACCACCATCGAACCAGCCCGCAGCGGGGACACCACCCAGGGCCCCAGCCCGCCAGCAGCTGCCCACCTGCTGCCGACACCATCGAACCAGCCCACACCGGGGACACCACCCAGGGCCCCAGCCCGCCAACAGCAGTCCACCCGCCGCCACCATCGGCCCAGCACACAGCTGATGACACCAGCCTGGGCCCCAGCCCGCCAGCAGGAGCCCACCCATCACCTCCTTTGTCCCAGCCCGCCTCAGGGGACACCACCCTGGGCGCAGCCTGCCAGCAGCCGCCCAGCCTCCGCCACCATCAAACCAGCCCGCAGCGGGGACACCACCCAGTGCCCAGCCCGCCAGCATTCGCCCACCCGCAGCCTCCACGGCCCTGCCCGCAGATGATGACACCAGCCTGGGCCCCAGCCCGCCAACAGCAGCCCACCCGCAGCCACCATCGGCCCAGCAAGCAGCTGATGACACCAGCCTGGGCCCCAGCCCGCCAACAGCAGCCCACCCGCCGCCACCATCGGCCCAGCAAGCAGCTGATGACACCAGCCTGGGCCCCAGCCCGCCAGCAGCAGCCCACCCAAGGTCTCCTTTGGCCCTGCCCGCCTCTGGGGACACCACCCTGGGCCCCAGCCCGCCTGCAGCCGCCCAGCCGCTGCCGACACCATCGAACCAGCCCGCACTGGGGACACCATCCTGGGCACCAGCCCAGCAATTGCCGACCCACCACCTCCACGGCCCAGCCCACACCAGGGGACACCACCGTTGGGCCCTAGCCTGCCAGCAGCCACCCACCCGTCGCCACCATCGAACCAGCCCGCCTCCGGGGACTCCACCTGGGCCCCAGCCCGCCAGCAGGAGCCCACCCGCCGCCACCGTCGGCCCAGCACGCAGCTGATGACAGCAGCCTGGGCCCCAGCCCGCCAGCAGGAGCCCACCCAAGGTCTCCTTTGGCCCTGCCCGCCTCAGGGGACACCACCTGGACATAGCCCGCCAGCAGCCGCCTATCCGCCGCCTCCACGGCCCTGCCCGCAGCTGATGACACCAGCCTGGGCCCCAGCCCGCCAGCAGCAGCCCAGCCTCCACCACCATCGAACCAGCCCGCAGCGGGGACACCACCCAGGGCTCCAGCCCACCAGCAGCAGCCCACCCAACACCTCCTTCGTCCCAGCCCGCCTCAGGGGACACCACCAGGACCCAGCCCGCCAGCAGCAGCCCACCCGCCGCCTCCATAGAACCAGCCCGCCTCCGGGGACTCCACCTGGGCCCCAGCCCGCCAGCAGCAGGCCACCCAACGCCTCCTTTGACCCAGCCCACCTCTGGGGACACCATCCTGGGCCCCAGCCCACCAGCTGCCGACCCACGGCCTCCACGGCCCAGCCCACACCAGGGGACACCACCGTTGGGCCCTAGCCTGCCAGCAGCCACCCACCCGCCGCCACCATCGAACCAGCCCGCCTCCGGGGACTCCACCTGGGCCCCAGCCCGCCAGCAGGAGCCCACCCGCCGCCACCGTCGGCCCAGCACGCAGCTGATGACAGCAGCCTGTGCCCCAGCCCGCCAGCCCCTGGCCCCAGCCCGCCCCACGCGCCGGGCACGTGATGACACCAGCCTGGGCCCCAGCCCGCCAGCAGCAGCCCACCCAAGGTCTCCTTTGGCCCTGCCCGCCTCTGGGGACACCACCCTGGGCCCCAGCCCGCCTGCAGCCGCCCAGCCGCTGCCGACACCATCGAACCAGCCCGCACTGGGGACACCATCCTGGGCACCAGCCCAGCAATTGCCGACCCACCACCTCCACGGCCCAGCCCACACCAGGGGACACCACCGTTGGGCCCTAGCCTGACAGCAGCCACCCACCCGCCGCCACCATCGAACCAGCCCGCCTCCGGGGACTACACCTGGACCCAGCCCGCCAGCAGGAGCCCACCCAACACCTCCTTCGTCCCAGCCCGCCTCAGGGGACACCACCTGGACCCAGCTCGCCAGCAGCCGCCTGCCCGCTGCCACGATCGGCCCAGTACGCAGCTGATGACACCAGCCTGGGCCCCAGCCCGCCAGCAGCAGCCCACCCAAGGTCTCCTTTGGCCCTGCCCGCCTCTGGGGACACCACCCTGGGCCCCAGCCCGCCTGCAGCCGCCCAGCCGCTGCCGACACCATCGAACCAGCCCGCACTGGGGACACCATCCTGGGCACCAGACCAGCAATTGCCGACCCACTACCTCCACGGCCCAGCCCACACCAGGGGACACCACCGTTGGGCCCTAGCCTGCCAGCAGCCACCCACCCGTCGCCACCATCGAACCAGCCCGCCTCCGGGGACTCCACCTGGGCCCCAGCCCGCCAGCAGGAGCCCACCCAACACCTCCTTCGTCCCAGCCCGCCTCAGGGGACACCACCCTGGGCCCAGCCCGCCAGCAGCCGCCCACCCGCCGCCTTCACGGCCCTGCCCGCAGCTGATGACACCAGCCTGGGCCCCAGCCCACCAGCAGCAGCCCACCCGCCGCCGCCATCAGCCCAGCAAGCAGCTGATGACACCACCTGGGCCCAGCCCGCCAGCAGCAACCCAGCCTCCGCCACCATCGAACCAGCCCGCAGCAGGGGACACCACCCTGGGCCCCAGCCCACCAGCAGCCGCCCACCCAATGTCTCCTTTGGCCCTGCCCGCCTCTGGGGACACCACCTGGGGCCCAAGCCCACCAGCAGCCGCCCAGCCGCCACCACCATCGAACCAGCCTTCACCGGGGACTCCACCTGGGCCCCTGCCCGCCAGCAGCAGCCCAGCCACCGCCACCATCGGACCAGCCTGCACCGGGGACAGCAGCCTGGGCCCCAGCCCACCAGCAGCCGCCCACCCAACGCCTCCTTTGGCCCAGCCCGCCTCTGGGGACACCACCCTAGGCCCCAGCCTGCCAGCAGCCGCCAGCCGACGCCTCCATAGGCCCAGCCCGCCTCTGGGGACACCACCCTGGGCCCCCGCCCGCCAGCAGCCGCCCACCCGCCATTTCTTTCATATGTCTGTTCGTATATCGCCCAATAATGTACTTTACATGTTTTATAAAAATATTAACTTTGGCTTTGCCATTTCTTCCCACTATCATCCTATTTTCATTAGCTCTGCTGTACAATTCCCAGTGCCCATCCTTTTTTGATTTATTTAACATTTCCATATACATCCTTCTTCCCCAAGATTTGTTTTCCCTTCGGCACTCGTACAGATGTGTTATCCTGGGAGCTATGATCAAGCAGGGCATGGTTGATGCTCGCCAGGTGAGTTTGGGCAGCCCAAAGCTCACTGCCACAGCCTTCTGACCAAGAGATGGAGCAGAATGGCCCGTGTCCCCACTTCATCAATTCCCAACTCCTAACTCCCGCCGGCCGGAAGAGGGATTCGGAGGCCAGAGAGCAGAGTGGGGGACCCCATGGACAAGTCATTCCCACTGGAAATCAAATCCCGGAAACCTGGTGACATGTGACAAGCTGTGGGTGGGAAGGGAAAGAATGGACCCAGATGGAATGTTCTTTCATGGCTTAGAATGGAGCAGACGCCCCACTTCGAGCAGCACCCGAGAGCTTGCACTGGCTCCAGGCTGACTCTCCCTGCAGAATCTACTTGCGTTTTCTTTCTTTCCTTCGTCAACTCCAAAGCATAACTGTCAACAGCGCCTACATAAATCCTTTCCTTTTCCTGTTCCTTTCCGGTCTGCAACCAACTTTCTTGGTTCTCTTTTCATGAAAGCTTACATCGGATTTCTACCACCTCCAGGTATCTCATCCTATGTAATCACTTTGCAGCTCACACTCCTCTGTAGGCCTACTATTACCTGGTATTACAGCTGCTAAATGAGGCCTTTGAATTTAAAGTTTGCAGCACACCATACCCTCTGCAGGGCCCGGCACAGGTCCTTACAGAGAATATGCAATCAAAAACAGAACGTATTTGTCATAGCTAAAGAGGTATATTTTGGTCTCTCTAAACCCTGACTTGTAGTTAACAAAATATTTTGGGTATTTTTTTCTATAGAGATGAGGGGATAGAGTAATAAATAGAGTGAACATTTATAACAAGGTTCTCAGTAAAGTCTCCATCTTTGAATATTACTTTAAATCTACTTTCATAAATCAGAAACAATGCTTCGTTAGTAAAACTAAGTAATTTAAGGAAACTTAAAAATCCTCACTCAAGGAGAGAGGGAGAAACAATAATGTGAAACATCGATTGATTGCCTTCTAACCAGGGATCGAGCCTACAACATGGGTAGGTGTCCCGACCAGGAGTCGAACCTGCAACCTTTGGTGTATGAAACGACACTCCAACCAACTGAGCCACACTGGCCTGGTCCAGGGAACTATTTTTTTTTTTTTTTAACCAATTAGGTCTAGAGTTATTTATTTTTATTTTTATTTTTTTTACTCCAAAATCTAGTTGTGTTTAATACATTTTTTAAAAATACTTGTAAAGGCTGAGAGAAAGAATAAAAACCAACTTCAGTGGAGATTGAAATGGTACAGAAAGGGATACATTTTATTTATCAATCAGAGACCTTTAAAAAGAGTACTAATAGCTTCATAAAACAAACAAACAAATGTAGATAAAAAAATATATCCCAAGTACTTCCTAGAAAGGGTTCCCCTGGCATTCAGTGAATTCCCCCTCCATTGTCACTTTGGGGCTATTTTTTTTTTTTAACATTATCCTAACAGAGCAACTGATATTTGCTTATCTGTACTTTTTCTTTGTTTTCATGAGCACCTCCTACCCACATTTTTCGTGTAACAGCGTAGGTGGGTCTGGACTGTCCCGGCTCGATACCTCTGTCATCTTTGAAGCCTTGGCGACGGGCTGCGCCAGCACCACCGCCTACATTAGCATCCACAAGTGAGTGCCCGCACTTGGAAAGCACAGCCGAGTCTCGCCTGGGTTGACCGGCAAGTTTCTGATACCCAGGGAAAAGGCTGGTCTTCTCAAAACCAGACAAGTTCTCCTTTCCCAGGAGGTCTGCTGCCGCCTGTCAGACTCGAGTCTGTTATCTGGTGCGTTCTCAGAGAGGCAGGCCTCCTGCCTTCCCTCAAGGTCGAGGAGGAGAGGGACCAAGCAGCCATCGGGGCCCTACTCCCCTGTTCCTCAGCCCCAAGGGGAAACCTCCAGGACCCTGGGGAAGTACCCCTGCTCTGTGAATTTTAGGGAGCTCCGTTAGCCTAGTTAGAAGCAGCGTGAACATCCGAGTGAGAACGACATTGCTGGCTGAGACGAGTTCCAGGAAGAGGTTTCCGATCCAGGCCTTTCCTTTCCAGTCGAATCCTCTCAGTTGTGACTTTTTCACTGTCTCTTCCTGTCTTTGTTCCCCCCCACCCTCACTCCTGCCCCCTCAAACGTCCTTCTCCATCCTCATCTCTGTGTCTTTCCTTCTCGCCGTGCCTGTCAGCATGTGCGTCTGGATGATCGACACCTTTGGCAATGAGGAGCAGAGGCACCGGTTCTGCCCGCCGCTCTGCACCATGGAGAAGTTTGCTTCCTACTGCCTCACGGAGCCAGGTGGGTTTGCCGTCCTCCAGGTGGGATGTCACTCGGGCACAGTCACTGATGTCACTCTGGATCTGTCACTCCTTAGCGCATTGACACACAGAACCCGGTACTTGCCAAGAGGAACAGATGGCCATGACTTGATGGTACAAGACGAAGAAGCCTTGAGGGCAGGATAGCGTTCTATCTATCTCTAGGATAGCGTTCGCCAGCCGGCGGCCCGCGGACCACTGGTGGCCCGTGAGGTCCGAAAGGGTTGCCAACCGCCGTTGTAGGAGGCTCCCTCTAACCTGGGAGGTGGAGGTGGAAGCAGCCTGAGCATAGAATGCACTTTTCACCCAGTACGGAGAGTCCCTTTGGCCATCTGGGTTTGACAGTACCCAGCTCTGAGTTTGTTTATGATTTATAAGGGAAGGTTTCCTAGGAGATGGGTCCAAGCTGGGGCTCCCTTCACCTCACTGACTTCCTCCCCCACTCTCTCCTCTCTCTCCGGTCCCTGCCTTAGGAAGTGGGAGTGATGCTGCCTCCCCTTTGACCTCAGCTAAACGGCAAGGAGATCATTACATCCTCAATGGCTCCAAGGTACCAGCACGCTCTCCTCCCGGAGCAACTTGAGATTGTTCCCATCTTCTTGCTGACGGCGCCTGGATCCTTGCTGTCTGTGAGTTGATAATCCCGTGGGATTTTTACATGTTGGGAAGAGAGAGCCTCTGACCACTTCCCTTTACTGCCCTTCCCTGGTTCTGTCTCTTCTGATTATTCCCGATCATTCCATTCGTTTGTGTCTATGCTTCTTAGAGTCTCTTCAACTAGACTTCTCATCCCCTGCTTTCCCAGTCAGTGCCGTTTCTCTGCGCCCCTCCTTACACCTGGGCCATTGTACCGCTTGGTGCAAGCATGTCAAACTCGCGCCTGCGGGCCGGATTCAACGGGGCATGCGGCCACACGAGTCTGACATGCTTGTCTCACTGTCCCGTGGTCGGGAGGCCCCCAGGTGTTTTCCCGGATGGCAGGCTCTGAGGGCTCCTCTATGGCCACTAGGTGGCAGCAGCCTCCTAGGTTTGATCCCATTTCTGGGGAGCTATTCTAAGTGGGACCAGTTTTCATCAAGCATAGAGTATCCTCCACAAACGGATCGTGCTGTGCTGTCTTTCTCTAACCTCCTCATGACCCCGACTTCGGCTACCCCAGCGAAGCCAATTTCCATCCCTACTTTTTTTTTTTTTTTTTTAGTATAAACTTGTCGTTTTCTGTTGTCTGGTGGAATGAGGCAGAAGGGCTTCTCCATCGTGGTTTGGACTCCCCACCCGAGTGGGTTTGAACTAGAATGTGACTCACAAACGCTCCGCGGTAAAAGCACTACACGTTCGCGATAGGAATGTGGACGCCTAATCAGGCTGCTCTCAACTATCAAACTCATGGACAGACGCACTTAACCTACCACAGCTTCGCGAAAATGCCAAGAGTTCTTAGCTCTGGGCTCAGTGTAGTAAAAATGTCCATTTCTCTGTTGATCAGAAGCACCTACGGGTAGTTGCGATTTTTGGCTAATTTACAGGTCAAAACGTTACTGAGTAAATAAGAGAGGGAAGATAAGGCTGACAAGTTTGGAAGCCACAATGACGTGCGGCAGTTGCAGCAAACGTGCGCCTGCTGGCGCCCTTCCCTTCTCCTTGTCCCTCTGGGAGGGTGCTCACCCAGGGCAGGCTCGCCGTTCCTCCAGCAGGTCTCTGCTGCTCCCACAGCCTTTCTGACGACGATTTAGGCATCCTCAGACCCTCACCTCGCACCCACCTCCCACCGCATGGGTGGGCCCCTGAACGCCAGTGCCAGAGCTAACTGACACAACTACCCAGCCTGCACTGCGAGCTGTGAGGGTGGGGGCAGGGAAGGGGTGGGTAGCCTCCCCCACGCAGAGATCGGGGCCAGGCCAGTGCTGAGGGAGGAGACTCTGCTAGCCTGTCTCTCAGCACTGGGGAGCTGTTCCCATCTGTCCATCAGCAGCTCCCAGGAGCCAGGAGCCATGGCCTGGACCCATTCAGGGAGCAGAGCACAGGGAGCGGGTCCCCACTTTGATGTGGGCAGAGATCAGCAGTGAGGAGGCAGAGGTGAGGGCCAGGGGGAGGGTTGTCCAGACAATCTCCTCTCCCATCACAGGCTCCCAGGAGTGAAGACGCCAGCCTGTCCTCTCCCCTCTGTCCCTGCCCCATCCTGGGGCCTCTGATCTCTGCCCCCCCCCCTGCCCCCAACCACGCTGCTCCGGGCCCCTTGTCCCAACCTCCAGCCTGTGTGCTGACTGTGGCCCCATCACCCGCTCACACACCTCCTTGGAAGGGGAATGAGGGGCATGATGGAGGGGTGGCTGGGGACCAGGGGTGCTGGCAAGAGGGCCCCAGGGTGAGGGCCAAACCATCGACTTCATTTTAAGGGGTGTGCGGCAATTACTGCATTCGTGAGGTTCCCAGATCTGAGAGTCGGGAGGATTTTCCCGTGCAATCAGGGATCTCAGTGTGGGAGGGGCTGTGGAGGTGGCGGGCTCTCTCTGCCTTCGCTGCTACCAGGCAGCTGCCAAGGACTCAGCAAGGAGCCCAGCATTTCCCAGGGTGCAACCTCGCTGGTGGAGGGAGAGGAGATGGAGGACGAGGACGGACGGGGACACACACACACACACACATGGGCACGCGTGCCAGGGCCTCCTTCAGCCAGGCCTGAGAGGCTGCCTGCCAGCCCATCCTGGCCCAGCCGGGAGTCTGGCCTTTTTCCTGTCTAAAATTACAGAGTTTTCCAGAAGTTGCCCTGTTTGGTTTTCTGTTTTCTGGAGTTATAAACCAGATTTCCCCTGTCTCCCTTCCTCCCCCGCCCCCAGCCCCCACCCTCTTTTCTGACCTGGGGAAGGAAAGGCAAAGAGGGAAAGACAGGGCAGAAGAGAGGGCCTCTGAGCATACCCAAAGCTGACTCTTCCCTTCCCCCTTCTGCACTGGGGTTCCAGGAACCTCCTGGCAGCAGAACCAGGTTGTGACCCAAGCCTGGCTATCTTTGTAGCCTTTCTGTTACCTCCACTGTGCCCCTCCTCCTCCCCCCCACCATGTGGCCCAGATGTTCTCGTGCAGCCGTCCCAGATCACACCAAGGCCCTGAAGGGAGAGCGAGGTGTATGCCTGGAGTATCTCACAGAGGGAAGCATCTCACCGAGAGGAGCACCCCACAGAGGGAGCACCCCACAGAGGGGAGCACCCCATAGAGGGGAACACCTCACAGAGGGGAGTACCCCACGGAGGGGAGCATCTCACAGAGGGGAGTACTCTACGGAGGGGAGCATCTCACAGAGCAGAACACCTCATAGAGGGGAGCACCCCACAGAGGGGAGCACCCCGCAGAGGGGAGCACCTCGCAGAGGGGAGCACCCCGCAGAGGGGAGCACCTCGCAGAGGGTGCATCTCACAGAGGGGAGTACCTCACAGAAGGGAGCAACTCTAAGAGGAAGATTGTGTGTTCATTCTGCTGTCGGGTGTGCCCCAGCCTCTGGGCCTCAGAGTCCTCGCCTGTAAATGTTTGGGATGAGCCTGGCTCGCATGGCTCAGTAGTTGAGCCTTGACCTACGAACCAGGAGGCCATGGTTTAATTCCCGGTCAGAGCACAGGCTTGTGTAGCGGACTCGATTCCCCCTCGGGGACGTGCAGGAGGCAGCCAATCAATGATTCTTTCTCTTCATTGATGTTTCTATCTCTCTCTCCTTCTCCCTTCCTCTCTGAAATCAATAAAAAAGATTTTTAAACAATAATAAAGGTTGAGATGAGACGACATGCCCAGACCATGTCTGAGACCCCGCTCCCTGCAGGCCCTGAGTCTGACTGTGCCGAGCTGACTTACTTGGGAGAAGGGCTGGCGCCCTCAGCCGCTTGTGCAGAGTCCCATCGGCCTGTCAGAGGAGGCGGTGCAGGGGCTCAATATTCGGATCCAGTGCAGGCGACTTGCCTGTGGTTGGAGGCGGAGTCTCCCGGAAGAGCCCTGAGCATCGGGCCTTGCTGTCTGCCCAGCACCGGACCGGGCTCCGCCGTGGGGTGAGGGGCCACAGCAGCCACTCCCAAGGAGGACCCTGGGCACAGCCATACCTCGTGGTATGTGAGGGAGGGTTCGGCAATGTGCCTGGTGGCCCGCAGCTCGGAAGGGCGGGGCTGGGGTCTGAGCGCACATCCTTATCCCTCACGCCAGGGTGCTGCCCATGGCAGGTGCCGTCCCAGATTCCCACCGATTTCTCCAGGGAGAAGGCGGGTTTCAGGTTGGCCTCCTTGGGCCTTGAGGGGGTTTTCCCAGAGTCCCCAGGGATGAAGAACAGCCCTGACCATGGTATCCTCGCTGCAGTAGAGGGTGAAGCAGGCACGGGAAGCGTCACGTCCTCCCCACTGCCTGTCAGACAGGAGTTCCCAGCTGGAGGTATAGTGGCCCTACTGGGAGCTGCGGGGCAATGCCTTTGTGGCTAGAAGCCCAGGGGATCACCCTGAGAGCAGGGTGGGAAGGCAGGTATTCCCCAGACTGGCTTGTGCACGAGGGATGGCGCTGGAGCCCAGGACATCAGGGGAGAGACGTGGCTGGACCAGCTGTGGCCTGGCCTGGAGGTGAGCAGCTATGGAGACAGCACCGAAGAGCCCCGAGGGGCCCGCTCCCCTGAGGAGCCTGGGCTGGTTTGAAGGTGCAGCCATAAAGCCAAGGATTCTTTGGTTCCTGATTTGAAAATCCCAGGACACGGGGGCTTAGGGCACCCCAAGATCTGGCATCAATTCCTTTCCCTGTCCCCAAAACTGGAGGGCTGAGGTGACTCTGTCAACCCAAGCAGGCTCACTCAGCACCCGCGTCACTCATCCTGGGCAATTTAGCGGCCACAGAGTGGCTGCTATTCGATGCAGGGGCTGGGGGGGTAGGGGGGTTAGGAGGGGCGAGCAGGAAGGAGAGCGGAGGGAGAGCCCTGGGCCTGGGGGACACCGGCAGCTTTGTTCCCCTCGCCCAGCGTTTAGGGAGGGAGGGGTCGGGGGTGGCCCCCACCCGACCCGGCAAGCGCCCCGTGTCTGGGCCAGGGAATTAAGCTGTCTTCACCTCCGGCAGGAACGAGGCCCTGGGATGAGGGGGGGGGGGGGCTGTGACGAGAGCTGTCAGTGCTGGCGTCCTGTCCCAGCGTCGCTGGCACGCGGGCAGCCAGGACACCTGGGAAGACAGCACTGAACAGGGGGGTGCAGGGCCTGCCGGGAGGGGACGGCTGGGACACAGCAGCCTTTGTGTGCCCCGGACCGGGGCTGGCCCGAGCTGCTTCCTGGCGGGGGCTCTGTTCCTGTCCTGCCCCCCGCCCCCAACACTTAGACTTTGAACATTGTGGCAACCCCCTTCAACCCGTTCCCGCCTCTCCTCCCTCCCCCTCCCCCAGGGCCAGACACTGAGCTTCTCTGGAGAGCTGTCCTGGGTTACCCGACAGGGGTGAGCTCCAAGGAGACACCAGCTGTCTTGGTGCTGGTCCCGTCCTCCCCGCCCTCCCAGCCTCTGAGGGGCAGGTGCCAACCATCTGCCAGGTGCCAGGGGCTGAGGCAGGCAGGTGCGAACGGGTGGGAGATGTTTTCATGGGTAGGATGCCCAGGCGGCACCCAGGGAACCTGCCCGCTCGCCTTGGGAGGGATCCTGGCAGCGGTGGGAGCTGAGCTCAGCTAGAGAGGGCAGCAAACACCTCGGCGTCCCCAGCCAAGTCCTCTGGGGCGGTTGGGGGGAACCTGGCGTGCTGACCCGCATCAAGCAGGGGCCTCACGGGGTTCCGGTTTCTGTCTACTGAGAAGCACTGGGGACCAAGGTTCGAGGCCCTGGGCCCAGCCAGCTCACTTCTAAACGATAAGGCCCGGTGCGGTGGGCAGGGGACAGGGTGGGGGACAGGCCACAGCTGCCAATGGCCCCTCACTGGATGGTACTCGGGGTTCGTCTCAGCGGGAAGCACGCATGTGCGTGCCTCCCCTGATCACCGCAGGAATTTCCATAGAGAAGGGCCCCCATCACCAGTCTCCGATTCCACCTTCCTCCGGCCCATCTGTCCTGAAACCCCCCAGGAGGGGCGCCAGGCCAGGGCCTGAGGTCCAGGAGGGGGCATCTCTGACCTTGCAGTCCTGGTGGACCGGGTGCCTGCCTGGCCCCCTAGGAGCCTGGGGTCCTGGGGGCACCTTGAGAGTTCAGGCAAGTCCTCGGGGGACACCGTCTTCATGTCAACAAGTGTGTGAGGTGGGACAGAGGCATCAGGAGCCGAGATACAGTCCCTGCACAGGGGGTGGGGGTGGGGGTGAGGGTGAGGGTGAGGGTGAGGGTGAGGGGGTGGGAGGGCGTGCAATCTAGTGAGCAAGACACGAGCAGCTGCTGAGCTGTGTGGCGTCTGAGGGGCTGTGTCTTCCCATTCGCCCAACCTCCATACACCGACGCCTACAGGCCCAGGCTCCGCGCTGGGTGCAACCCCACCTCAAGCCCAAGTCTCCGACATGAACAGGGATGGGAAGCCGGGAGGAGGAAGAGGCCACAAGGGGCCTGAGTGGGGTGCCTCCCGGGGGAGGGAAGGGAAGGACCCCCCCTTGCCCGAGGAAAGAGTGGCAGGTCCTCCCGCAGGCCCACAGGTGGCCGGTGTACCCGGAGCTCAGAGCTTGGGACGGGAGGGGCTGCCGGGAGAAGGAGGGGGAGCTTGATCCAACCTGCAGGCCAGGGAGCGGGAGAGGAAGCCATGCAGCCCAGCGGGGCCATAGAGCCGAGGCTGCTGCTGCGGTCAGGACTGCGGGGACCAGGAGCCCGAGGCCCCTGGATCGGCCTGTCAGTTGGAGACTAAAGGGCGTGTTTCCCAAACTGGGAGTTTTATAGCCACAGTCCCAGTAGCAGCAGCAGCAGCAGCAGCAACAGGCAAACCGCTCAGTGTCCAGCATCCAGAAGTTCCCACTCAGTTCCCCAGCAGACCTGGGAGGAAGGACCCTGGAGGGTCTCTCTCTGGTGGCTCTGGGTGGGCGGCTCACAGAGCCAGGGGCGCAGCCAGCCGGCCCCGGGGGTGGGCTTGCAGCCGGAAGCTCACGGGGAGGATGGGAGGCATGGAGCTGCCTCAGGCTCTGGCGGGGAAATGGGAGAGGAAGGCGGTTTGCTGACAGGCGCACTCCTGTCCTGCCCCCGGGATCCCGGCCGGGCATTCTCCTGAGTCACACTCCCAAAGGCCACCGCTGCCGGTCACCTGCGTTCTGTGGCCTCTCTTTCTCCTCCTCTCGCCCAGTCTCTGTCACAGCGCGTCTCTCTGGGTTCATATGCGTCCGGCCCTCTGCTGTTGTCTCTTAGAACGTCCTTTCCCCTCCTCATCCTCTCAGTGCTGAGCCTGCCTTCCCTGTGTCCATGCCCCTGCTCTCCTCTGGGTGGCAGCTTCTGCGCATCCTCTGTGCTGCCCCTTTCCCTGGGAGAGGCCCCTGCCTCAGGGTCCCAGCCCGACACCCTCCCAGAGGGGCGGTGGGAATGCTGCTCTCCTCGCTGGTACCCAGACCTGGGGCTCTGTGGTGGTGGGGATGGGGGCAGAGCCTTTAGTGGCAATCCCCACCCGCTCCCCACCAAGTAGACAATCTAAGAACAAAGGCTGCCCTGACCGTGTGGCTCAGTGGATAGAGCGTCGGCCTGAGGACTGAAGGGTCCGCGGTTCGATTCCGGTCAAGGGCATGTACCTTGGTTGCGGGCACATCCCCAGTAGGAGGTGTGCAGGAGGCACCTGATCAATGTTTCTAGCTCTCTCTCTCTCTCTCTTCCTCTCTGTAAAAATCAATAAAATATATATTTTGGGGGCCGGGGGGGAGAACAAAGGCTGGCTCTGCAGATGTCCCAGACGTGTCCCCTCGGAAGGGCCTCCAGCTCACCTCCTTCAGGCCCGCACGGTCTCCCTTCACTCACTCCTCACTCCACTTTCCTTCTCCCCAGACCGTGGCCTGTCCCTGTCCCCCTACTCAAGGCCTCACTCACCTTCCCTCTGCACCTTCACTGCTTGGCTAAAGTCCCTCCTTCAGGTCTCAGTTTGAACATCCTATCTCGGGAAGCCACCCCCCCCCCCCGCCATCCTTGCATGACTCTAAGTCCTTCTACATGGTCTGGCGGCCTGGGATCTCCATCAGAAATGAAGTTAACTGCCAGGCCAGTGTGGCTCAGTGGTTGGGCATCGACCTACGAACCAGGAGGTCAGGGTTTGATTCCCGGTCAGGGCACATGCCCAGCTTGTGGGCTGCATCCCCAGTAGGAGGTGGGCAGGAGGCAGCCGATCAATGTTTCTCATCATTGATGTTCCTCTCTCTCTCTTCCTCTCCCTTCCTCTCTCTGAAATCAATTAAAAAAAAAAAGTTAACTGTGTGGTGTGTATGTCCCCATCAGACTCTGCCCTCTGTGGGTTCAGGGAAGGCCCGTTTGCTGAGAATCCACCGTGTGCGGTCATGAAACGTGGGAATTTCGTATGGCCGACCTCGTTGGGTCATCTCAGCAGCCTGCCCTTTACGGAGGAGATCAGAGAGGGAACGATCTGCCAGGACACACAGCAGCTCTCTGCATTGCCTCCTGCACACCCCCCTCTTCTCAGGACGCCCCCCCTTCTCAGACCCCCCCCCACCCCTGCCCCCAGGACGCAGCCTGGCGGCATCAGCACCATCTCCCCGCCCAGCTGTGCTCTGGTGGCGGCAGTGGCAGGTGGATGCATGGGTGACGCCTGCATTTAACCATCTCTGAGGAGCGCACTGTCCCACCGGGCGCTGGGCAGCTGGGGGTCTGGACTTGCCAAAGGGGTGCGGGCGGGCACCTCTGGGACATCGCCCATCTGCCTTGTTCTCCAGCCGAGTGTCTGGTGGACGCCTGGCAGGCTGTAGGGAGGAGGGGCCGGCCTGGGCCTGGGCTGGTGTGGGGTGGGCTGTGGGCTGGGGTGCGGGTGGGGGCCTGGGTTTAATGAGGTGACTACCACTTGTAAGTGAAACAGAAGGCGGAGCGTCTTGTGTGAACTCTGACCTCCCGTCTGTCTGGCCTTTCATCGGGAGCGCTCCAGCAGCTGCCTGGCTCAGAAGGGACCCCCCACAGCCTGGCAGGCAGGGCTGGCCGGGGGGGGGGGGGGGGCGCTCAGCCCAGAGAGGAGAGAAGGAAGGCTGGTCCTAGGGTTCCTTGGAGCCTGTACCCCCACTCCCCCTAGCATGAGCTTTGGAAAACAGAAGGGGGAGTGGGGAGCAGGAAGGGTTGGATTTGAGAGGCATTGGGGCTGATCAGGAAAAAATAAAAATAAAAGATTGGGGCTGATGAAGAAGATCCAGACCCCATTAAGGACACCTGTTACCTACATTTGGGACAGTTCATCTGGCATAAAGGGTGGGGCCAGTGTTGGTGCAAAGGGTCTCATGGTGCTGAGAATGGGGAGAGGAGTCTAGGCAAGAGGAACTAGGTGGGAGGTGGTCCGAGTTGGCTTCTGAGCCTGCACGGGAAGATCTGCCTTCTCACCGGCCCTCACCTGGACCCGCAGACCTGAGGGATGCAGCCGCGGGGTTTTTATTTTTTATTTTTATATTTTATTGATGTTTTTTTTTTTTTTTTTACAGAAAGGAAGGGAGAGGGATAGAGAGTTACAAACATCGATGAGAGAGAAACATCCATCAGCTGCTTCCTGCACTCTCCCTCCTGGGGATGTGTCTGTAACCGAGGTACACGCACTTGAGCGGAATCGAACCGGGGACCCTTCCCTCTGCAGGCCAACGCTCTTATCCACTGAGCCAAACCGGCTAGGGCATGTTTTGAAGAGATATCGCACTGATTTCCTCTGGCCCTCCCTCTCCTCAGAGAAGGGAGGAGTAGAAATTGGACTGGAGGGTCAGTTAGAGAGCTCAGCCTCTGGGCCGTGAGATTCAGCCCCCTTGGTAAACGTGTCCGTTCCCATCCTCAGAGGTCAGGGCTGGATGGAAAGCACTCTTAGAAGCCCAGAAGCCCAACTGAGCATCTGTCACTGCACAGAGAAAGGGACCGGGGCCCCCAGGGGTCAACAGACTCACCCGAGGCTGGTGGCGAGGCTGGTCTCGGACCCAGTGCCCCCTCCAGGTCAACGCCACGTCTCTCTGCCCCTTCCAAGGGGGCAATGACATCTGTGGGAGCCAGGACATGTCGTGGGTGTGGATGTGATCATGGCCAGGGACTTCCCCATCAGATGAAGACCCGCGATGGGAGTGCCTGGGACCGCGGCCCATCTCTCTGCCTTCCCGGAGGCCCTGCGCTGGGAGAGCAGCAGCAGCATCTTGTTTGTGTTTTCCCGGCTGGGCGGTCCTGGCAATAGCGCTTCATTTCCTATAAGGAAATGAGTTCCTAATCTCTGAGCTCAGCCTCCCTTAGGGTGGGGAGAGGGTTTAGAGCAGGAACACCCGAATCCCCAAAAGCAGATCCCTTCTCCCTGCCCTGGGGCGTGATGATGGGCGGGTGCTGTAGGGAGTTAAAAACCAGGGGCTCCATCCACGTGGGCTCTGGGCCGAGATCCCAGAGGCCTGGAGGAGCAGAGGCTGCACAGGGCCTCCTCTGCCCCCGGCCCCCTGCCCCTTGCCCCCTGCCCCTGCCCCCTGTCCCCTGTCCCCTGCCCTCTGCCCCCTGCCCCTGCCCCCTGTCCCCTGTCCCCTGCCCCCTGTCCCCTGTCCCCTGCCCTCTGCCCCCTGCCCCTGCCCCCTGCCTCCTTCCCTCTGGCCCCTGCCCCCTGCCCTCTGCCCCCTGCCCCCTGCCCTCTGCCCCCTGTTCCCTGCCCCCTGCCTCCTGCCCTCTGCCCCCTGTCCCCTGCCCTCTATCCCCTGCCCCTGCCCCCTGCCTCCTGCCCTCTGGCCCCTGTCCCCTGCCCCTGCCCCCTGCCCCCTGCCTCCTGCCCTCTGGCCCCTGTCCCCTGCCCCTGCCCCCTGCCCCCTGCCTCCTGTCCCCTGCCCCCTGCCCCCTGCCCCCTGCAGCCATCTGTCTAACCTTGATGAAGACCCTGGTCTTTCCTCTTCCATTTAGGACAAGCTGGAGGTTAAAAATCATCCTCCTCTTGCCGAAACCGGTTTGGCTCAGTGGATAGAGCGTGAGTCTACGGACTGAATGGTCCCAGGTTTGATTCCGGTCCAGGGCATGTACCTTGGTTGTGGGCACATCCCCAGTAGGAGGTGTGTAGGAGGCAGCTGATTGATGTCTCTCTCTCATTGATGTTTCTAGCTCTCTATCCCTCTCCCTTCCTCTCTGTAAAAAATCAATAAAATATATATATATTTTTTTAAAAAATTGAGATTGGCTAAAAAACAATAAAATAAATAAATAAAAATCATCCTCCCCATGTCGATGTCATTTCAGATGACCTCTTCTGGGAAGCCTCCTGGACCCCCCAACTCTGGATCAGGTGCCCGTCAGGTACACCCACAGCACCTGTGCTGCCCCCATTCGTTGCCCCAGCAACCGTGGTAGTAGCTGCCCGCTTCCCAGTCTGCATCCACCCATCAGCCAGACTCCGATGGGGAGGCATCCTGTAAGGAGATGAGAGCGATGGGCTTGGATGGGGAGAAGCTGGGCCTGCTGTGGCCGCAACCGAGGCCTCATCTGATCCCATCAGACTCTTCAGGTTTATCCCGGACGGGGCCAGGAGGCCAGGCCTTGCTTCCCCACCTTGGATCATTTCCGGCGAGAGGAGCGGCCTTGGGGTGAGGCGGTCCCAGTGAGGGAGAGGGTGAGAGCACCCCGTGTTCCCAGCAGCTGGGCAGTGGGACTGTCAGCCTTGAAGGTGGAGCCTGGGCCAGCATCACAGTTTTACTCTGAAGACAAGACTTTTTACTTACTTTTATTTTTTTAAACATTTTTTTTTTTTATTGATTTCAGAGAGAAAGGGAGAGGGAAAGAGAGAGAAACATCAACGATAGAAACCCACTGAGACCTGGATTCTCCCCACCCAGGCGTGTTCAGCCGCTGCCAGCTTCATGCCCGTCTCTGACCCCTTCTCCCGCACAGCTGCCGAGTGCCGTGTACTCAGCACGTGCCAGGACTGAATTGACCGCTTTTCATGGACCTTTTTCCTCCTCGAAGCATCACAGCAACCTATGAAGCAGGCACTTCTATCAGCTCCATTTTACAGATAAAGAAACTGAGGCTTAGAGAGACGAATGCATTTCCCCAAGGTTACAAGAGCTAACGAATTGTGGAGCAGGGATGTGAACTGGTCTGCCTGATTGCAGCTCAGGCTCTTTGCTGCTACTGTGACATAAAGCCCATGTTTTCATCCAAATGCCTCGCTAAAATGATGGAAAGTACAGACTGTCGGAAAGCAAACGTGGGAAAGCTTGCATAAGTAGGGCTCTCCCTGTTCCGCAGTGAGAATTCTAACACATTGTCTAGCACGTGAGGCGAGGTGACATTGTCTGTCCAGCTGCTTTTGCCGCATTTGCCGGTTTGCAAGGGACGGAGGAACCCCAGGGAGAGGAACTCAGACAGCTTCCTGGATACCTGTATCCACCTGCAAATCTGTAAAACGCAGGAGGCGAAATGGAACTTTGCAAAACCTCTCACAGCCCTGGCTGGTTCGGCTCAGTGGATAAAGTGTTGGCCTGTGGACTGAAGGGTCCCAGCTCTCCCCAGGTCTCCTGCACCCCCTTGCTTGAGGACTGCTTGACGTTCATTGGGATGGTTTCACTACCAGCAAATGCTAGCGGGAGGGAGGGCCCACAGAGACAGCGCAGCCGGGGTACAGCCCCTCGCGAAAATCAGCCGACCTTCTGCTGGGAGGTGTCTAGTGCCTCTTGCCGAGCCCTGTCTGCTTGGCCTGGCTGGCACTTTGGTTGTTCTGCCAGCACAAGTCAGCGCTGGAAAGGTTTTAAAATGACCCTGAAACCACAGCCACTCACAAATGACTCTGAACGTGGGGGTGGGCCTCGGGGACATGGGGGATGTCACTGCATGGAGACTCCCAGGACACCTGGGAGTCACTACCCAAACCCTGCCTGCGCACAGCCATTCTCTTCTGACCCTGAAACCAGGACCACCTGAACTGGTTCCCCTTCCTTCCCACTGAGGCTGTCTCAATCCCCTGTAGAAGGGAGCGCGGGCCGCCAGCAGTTTATTTATTTTTATGTTAATCATCCATTGATTTTTAGAGAAAGTGGGAGGGAGGGGGAGAGACAGAGAGAGAAATATCCATGTGAGAGAGAGAGACATTGATGGGCTGCCTCCCGCACATGCCCCAACCTGGGCCGGGGATCAGGCCTGCTACCAAGGTACCTGCCCTTGACCAGAATTGAACCCGGGACCCTTCCGTCCACAGGTCAACGCTCTATTCACTGAGCCAAACCAGCCCGGGCTGGCCAGCTGTCCATACACTCACAGAACGTTAGGACTCCTGGGGCCTTCACCAGTGTCCTTTCTTCTTTTTTTCCCCATATATATATATATATATATATATATATATATATATATTTTTTTTTACAGAGAGGAGGAGAGAGAGATAGAGAACTAGAAATGTCATTGAGAGAGAAACACAGACCGGGGATGTGCCCGCAACCAACGTACATGCCCTCGACCGGAATCGAACCCGGGACCTTTCAGTCCGTAGACCGACGCTCTACCACTGAGCCAAACCGGTTTCGGCACCAGTGTCCTTTCTGAGCCCATTCGTGCTGACCCTGCTGTGTGACAGACATTACAATACATCACCTCCCTGATCCTGACAGCTCGGTCCTAGAGAGATTGGGGATTGCTAACGGACGCTCAGGAGGACACGTGGCTTTGCCAGTGGCAATCAGTACCAGCATCCAGGCCTCCCCGTCTGAGCTGGGCCCAGTGCCCCTCCTGCCCGCCTGCTGCTGACTGCAGTATAGGCGTTTCCCTAAGTGCCAGGCGGGGCCTGCGGGGCGGGGCGTGTCTTTCTAACTGGGATGGGATGTAAAGCAGGCATATCATCAGGGCGAGGAGCCGGCATTTTTCTTCCCCGGGCCACGTGAAAAATTCCCAAATATGGGGAGCCATCTGTTGATGTGAGAATTGGGCAACTTCCCCGCTCATCATCAGCTTGGCAGCCGCGGGAAGCGGGTCCAGAAGGAGCCCTTGTGTATCATAAAGGAAATCTAAGCCGTATGTTTCTCATTCATTTACTCTTAAGTCATCAAAATGTTGGTTTTTCAAGAGGCTTTTGATGTCCCACTCGCTTTCTGCCTTTTTTTTTGTTTTGTTTTTAATGAGGGGAAGAGAGGGAAAGTCACAATTCTTCAGCTGTAAACTGCTCAGTTTGGGGAAAGCTGGAAGTGATCCAGTCCCCCAAATACCGGAAGAATGGAGCTCCAGGCAGGGGTCTGCATAGGAATCCGGGAAGGACATCCAATCCCATTTTTTAAAAAAGTACAGCCTGGCTGCTGTGGCTTGGTGGTTGAGCGTCAACCCATGAACCAAGAGGCCACTGGTTCGATTCCCGGTCAGGGCACATGCCCGGGTTGCAGGCTCGATTCCCGGTAGGTCGCATGCAGGAGGCAGCCAATTGACGTTTCTCTCTCTGTGGTGTTTCTATTTCTCTACCCATCTTCCTTCCTCTCTCTAAAATCAATAAAGACATATTAAAAGAAAACAACCCTGCTCTAACCAATTTGGCTCAGTAGATAGAGCATCGGCCTGCAGACTAAAAGGCCCCAGGTTTGATTCTGGTCAAGGGCATGTACCTTGGTTGCAGGCACATCCCCAGAAGGAGGAGTGCAGGAGGCAGATGATCCATGTTTCTAACTCTCTATCCCTTTCCCTCTGTAAAAAAAAAAAAAAAAAAAAAAAAATCAATAAAATATATTAAAATAGAAAAAGAAAAAAAATTTAAGTACATTGAGCACTTAGTGTCAGGCATAGGGATCGGTACCAGGTAAACACGTCATGATCCTCTTCTGTAAGCATTGGGGAAAGGTGGGAAGACAGGCGTCTAAGTAACTGCCCGTGCCACTCTCTAGGAGTGGACCCCTCTGCTCAAAGTCACCTTCTGAGAAGAACAGGGGCTCAGAAAGGTCGCTGTGCTCAGCTACCTACGCAGCCAACTGGTCTGGCGGGAAAGGGGAGGAGTTGGGAATGAAGAGGGAGCAGCAAGTGATGTCACGGGTGAGTTCGCAGATAAGGGGTCCAGGGGCTTCTGAGTTTTAGGAGAAACTGTTATGCAGGCGTCAGAGCTCCTGTCTGAGCAGGTGAGCTCAGCTGCGGCCTGAAGACTGTCCAGGATTCGGAGTCTAGCTCACTTTTGTTCCCATGACCCAAGCAGCTTAAGTAATATATGTTTGCTCACAACACAATGTGGCCAGGGTCACAACAGGGGTATCTTGGTCACGGTGTATGAGCTTTTTAATATATTGCTGGATCGGCTTCGCTAATATTTTGTGGAAGATTTTAGCATCTATGCTCATCAGGGATATTGGCCTATAATTCTCTTTCTTCGTCATGTCTTTTTAAAAAATACATGTTTTATTGATTTTTTTTTTTTTTTTTTTTTTTTTTTACAGAGAAGAAGGGAGAGGGGCTAGAGAGTTAGACACATTGATGAGAAATGAGAAAGAGAGAGACATCGATCAGCTGCCTCCTCCGGAGGATGTGTGCCCTTGACAGGAATCGAACCTGGGACCTTTTAGTCCGAAGGCCAACTCTATCCACAGAGCCAAACCGGTTAGGGCTCTTTGTCATGTCTTTATCTGATTTTGGAATTGGGATAATGCCGGCCTCGTAAAAAGAGTTTGGAAGTGTTCCTTCCTCTTGGATTTTTTTTGTGTGTGTGTGTGTGTGAGGGGGGGAGGCAGGGGGGGTGGATAGGTAGAGATAGTTTGAGGAGTATCGGTGTTAGTTCTTTGAATGTTTGGTAAAACCCCCCTGTGAAGTCATGTGGACCTGGGATTTATTTGCTGGCAGTTTTTTGATTCCTGCTTCTATTTCCTCAGTTGTTATTGGCCTATGCAGGTTTTCGGATTCGTCCTGATTCAGTTTTGGGAGATAGTATTTTTTCCTAGGAATTTGTCCATTTCGTCCACATTGTCCACCTTGTTGGCCTGTTCAACAGGGATATAAATAAAATGCTAGAGTTGCTGAGAGAAAGGAGTGACCAATTATGCAGGGAGCATGGGGGAACGCTGAAAGGACGCATAGATGTTTGCAGGTGAAGGAAGAGGGTGCCCTGGGCATGAGCGGGCACAGGCTGTGAAGAGCCGCTGAGCACGGGAACGCAGTGGGCAGTTCAGCGTGGCAGCCATGACCAGGGTGAGATTTGAGAGACAGCAGGGACCAGCACGGGAGGAACCAGCAGGGGAGGGACCAGCAGGGAAGGGCTGTGGAAGTCGAGTGAAGAACTTGAATCTTATCCTTGGAATCATCCGCTAATTCGTAAATTCTCCTCACAGGAACTTGGTCTTTTGCCTTTTGTTGGGAGGGTCCCTGTACCCAAGGGAATCCTTGGAGCCAAAAGGCCTGAGGAAGTTCATCTAATTCACTCCATGTCCTTTCGGGGCACCCGTCCTAATTAGCTGGGTCACAGGAGGGACCTCCCTGTTTTTGAAATGTTTACAGGAGATCCCAAGCCCCTGGTTGGTCCAGGGGCCCTCCTTCCTCCCAGTTCTTCTCCTCCACAGTTTCAACTTATTTCTGTAGATTCTCATACGAATGGAAACAGACTCCATTTCCTGCAGTGAAAGATTTCCACATGGTTGGGCAATCACCGATGGAAAACATTGATTGGGCTTCTATTGTGTGAAAAGTTCTGTGCGGATCAGGACACAAAAAAATCAGAACACATCCTTTGGCTGCAAGTCGCTCCTATCTGGGGAGTAAGGAAATAAAGAAGAAAACCAGTAACAGAGTGTGGGCTCTGGAGGAGGCCGCACGCAAGTGAAAGAGACTAGAAAATATTAATTTAGGAATATTGGGGGCCAGGCAGGAGCCCAGCTCAAGAGGAAGGACTCTGCTTTGCTCCAGCTTTACCGCCCCTTTTATTCAAGTTTTGGGATCCACCCATAGCCCTTAGGCAGGCAATTCCAATGATAGCCCATCAGTAAAGATTTCTGTAAGACTAAAGGGTGGAAGTTGCTTCAGCTCCCTTTGTCTGAACTGGACAGTGGGTGGTTGGCTCTGACCTTTCAGAGCTTCAAGGTGGACCAGCCTTCCGGGTTCCTTGTCCACACCTCTCTGCCAGTGAAGGCAACAGGGGGTTCCAACAATCTCGAGATAATAAAGTTGTTTGTTTCCGTTCTGTCTCCTGGGCCAACCCGAACTCCTCAAAGCAGACCTGTGTCTCGTCCCTCTTTGTGTGAATCCCTCCTCCCTACCTCAGTATCTAGCTTGCAGTAGGTGCTCAATAAATGTTGGCTGGGTTAGTAAACGGATGGGAAAGACTGTAAGTTTCTCCTAGTTTAGAGCATGTAGGGGGGGTGGGGGTCCCCGTGGGCCAGAACGGTCCAGAAAAATGTGATGAAGGCACCTACCACATGCTTAATTCGGTGGTGAGAAACGAGAACACAAATAATGAAGTTAGAAAGTGGTAAGTTGGGTTAGGAAAAAAGTCTCCCGTAATCCAACACCAGCTAACATTTTCTAGGTGGTAGCCACAGCCTCCCACTGGAAACGCAGTGGATTCTGGGACAAGTGACAACTGGATGGTTCTAATCTGTGACCAGGTGTGGAGTCACAGGGGTCCTGAGTCCCCCCTGAGCCTTGTCTTGGTGCCAGATGTTGCCTTCAGAAGTTCCTTGGTTTTCATGCAATCTCCTGGGATCCCGCTCTTTCCACTAGAGACTGCTAGTCTCTTTCCCTTTTGGTCAAATTAAAACAGTTAATTTTAGACGCTTCCCGAGTACTCCTAGCTGAGTCTCATCAGCAGAATTAAAACAGTCAGAGCCTCCGCTGGAGAAGGAACAGCTTTCATTGGCCCTGTCTGTTTCCCATCTCCACGTTGTTGTTGTTGACGTCGGGTGTCTTGGAAAAGAGCAAAGGGAACTCTCTCCTTAAGAGAATGGACCGCAGGCTGTTGGCCGGGGGCCCGAACCAGTGGGTGAGGGGTGAGGGAGCACACGTCCGAGGGGATCTGACCACCTCTGGAGGCAAACACATGTTTGGCTCATATAACACATCTCAAAGTGCATAAGCATTTTCTCATTTACACGCTCATTCCACATTTTATGATCACTTAGCACGTACCAGGCTCTAAACGATCCCATGTCCCAGGTTCTTAGACCACGGAAGCGTTTAGAGAATGGTTCCTGCTGGCAGAGAACTCAGCCAGGTGGGCCCTCAGACAAGCACATGACCACCCACCCACCCACCCACCCACGTGATCCATGCAGGGGGTCTCTCAAGGGCACTGTGGTAGAATAACAATAACAGCTAATCTTTGAGTGTTACGTTGCAGATTCCGTCGTCGAAGGATTTTATATGAATCAACTCACTTAATTCTCACCATCAGCTCATGAGCATAGAGAAAGACCACCTCACTCAGCAGGCGTGGGAAGGAGGAACAGGCACATAAGGGAAGCGAGGGCACTCCGGGCAGGTGGAATGGCATGTGCAAGTGAGGAAGCACAGCGCCCAAGTTGAGTTTGGGCATCTATATGCCTCTTCCTGCAGTTCTTTTATTATTATTTTTTAAAATTATTTTTGTTGCCGAAACCGGTTTGGCTCAGCAGTAGAGCGTCGGTCTGTGGACTGAAAGGTCCCAGGTTGGATTCCGGTCAAGGCATGTACCTTGGTTGCAGGCATATCCCTGGTAGGGGTGTGCAAGAGGCAGCTGGTCGATGTTTCTCTCTCATCGACGTTTCTAGCTCTCTATCTCTCTCCCTTCCTCTCTGTAAGAAAAATCAATAATATATATATATATTTTTTAAAATTATTTTTGTTGTTAATCCTCATCTGAGGATATTTTTCCATCGCTTTATTTATTTATTTATTTATTTATTTATCACAGAGACTAAGAGAGAGGGAAAGAGAGCTAGAAACATCTATGAGGGAGAATCGTCAATCAGCTGCCTCTTGCACACCACTCACTGAGGATGTGCCCGCAACCAAGGTACATGCCCTCAACCGGAATCGAACACGGGACCTTTCAGTCCACAGGCCGACGTTCTATCAACTGAGCCAAACCAGTCTTGGCCATCGATTTTTTTAGAGAGCATTTAAGAGAGGGAAAGACAGAGAGAAACATCTGCGTGAGAGAAACACATCGATTGGTTGCCTCCTGCTTAAGGCCTGACCAGGGCGTCGGCCGGGGAGGAGCCTGCAACCCAAGTATGTGCTCTTCACCGGAATCGAACCTGGGACCCTTCTTCAGTCCACAGGATGACGCTTTATCCACGGAGCCAAACCTGCAGTTCTTTTTCTCTGCCACAGACTATGCTAGATTCTTGGAGTCAGTGATACCTGTTAATGGTAAGACACATTCCAAGCACCTTCAGGCGTTTTTATCTCATTGGAAACAACCTCCTGCCATAGCTCTGGCCTCTTGCTGGATTTTCCCTTTACCCAACAGGCCATGGCTGGGAGCCTGTTCATCTGCTCACCCCCTCTGTCTTCATTTCTGTCGTTTTTGCTCCTCCCCCTGCTCCCATAAATGGATCCCCAAAGTGTCCTTTTCACTTTCGGTCTTACTCTTTTCCCTCCATTAACATTGCTTATTTCCTGATGGAACTGGTCATCAGGGCCTCAGTCGTCTCTTCTCTCAAGTCCCAGTCATCCTGAGAGGGTCTCTAAGCAGGATCAACGGCCAAAAGACTCCCACAAATACAAGATGAACCCATCAGCATCCGTCTGCGCATGGCCCGTGCTGGACACCAGAGAGGCCAGTGTCTTCTGCTAAGGAGATCCCCCAATCAGGATTCATGGGGAGTCTAGGGCTCGGCCAAAGGACTCAGTGTGGAAAGAGGGGACCAGCCAGCACCGTTGGGTCACAGAGGAGATGCTTCTGGAACGCCTGAGAACAGTGGCCCTGGGCAGACAGCGAGGTGACAAATGGCCACTTTTCCCAAGCTTGAGCCTGAGAATCTCGGCGAATCTGACCTCTCCCGCTCTGATGGGGTGGCGCCGAACCCTCCCCTTGCCTCTTCCTCTTCCAGAACTTGAAGCTCCTCCCTGGGCCCAAGACCCTGTCCCACACTTCAGCGTGTCTTTTGTCCGAAGTCATAGATAGAGAAGTTCCAAGCCCCAGCCCGGGACAAGCGAATCAGGGAGGGAGAGGGGCCTGGCTGTGGCCTTCGTGGGGACAGGGCGGTGCCTCCCCAGAAAGCCAGCTTTCCTCCGCCCGTGTCTTGGCTCCGAGGGACGATCCTCTCCAGAGCACTTGAGGCCTAGAGTCGTTTTAAATAGGAACAAGAGGCTCATAAATCCCAAGCCAGACGCCCTCGGAAGGTCCTGGCGCGGCGCTCGCCTCCTGGGCTCCCTGCCACGGGGAACACCTCCCAGGCTGCTCTCCCTCGCTCCCCACGGACTTCACACACTGGCTTCTGGCTCTGGCTGGGCAGCCTCCACCCGCTGGGCCGAAGCCCCCGGCCTGCTCCTGTTATGATGGCAGAACACCTCTGGGCTGAACTGCAGGCCTCAAGTCCGACAGACCGGGTTCTGGAGAGATCCTGGCATCCACCCAATCAATGGGGGATAGAAAGGAAGGAAAGCCGAGACCGGTTTGGCTCAGTGGATACAGCGTCGGCCTGTGGACTGAAGGGTCCCAGGTTCGATTCCGGTCAAGGGCATATACCTTGGTTGCGGGCACATCCCCAGTGGGAGGTGTGCAAGAGGCAGCTGATCGATGATTCTCTCTCATCAATGTTTTTAGCTCTTTATCCCTCTCTCTTTCTCTCTGTAAAAAAATCAATAAAATATATTTTTTAAAAAAGAAAAGAGAAGAAAGAAGGGGGGAAAAAAACCCCCAAGAAAAGTGAAGGTGAAATCTCCCTACGGTTTCCTTCTCATAAGGGGAGGCCCCAGCACCCAGGTTCATCCATTCCTTATGTGGCCCAATCTCAGGGTGCTAGTCCTCCGCCCCCTACTCACCCCCCCTCTTTCCAGCCCGCTGCCTGTCTCTCTCCCATTCTGATGAGGGGGCCCCAGCCCCTCCCCTTGCCTCTTCCTTTTCCAGTCAACCTTGTCCTTCGTCCGGAGGTCAGGCGCAGAGACCTCCAGGTGCAGCCTGTGTGGGATAAGAGGAGTCAGTCCCACCCTGTCAGGCAGATCTGTCAAGAGGGCTTTGGGGTTTATAATTAGGAGAACCAGCTGGGGTCCTTCTTTAGTCTCCCCTCCCCACCCCCAGCCTGTCTGGTTGGTAACTTGACTTCTCAGAGATGGAACCAGAAATGAAAAAAAGGGAGCAGGACTACGAGCCCCGCCTCCTCCGCTGTGTTCTCAAAATGGCCACGTGCCAGGCCTGCCTTCTTACTGCTTGGATCCTGGCTTCTTGGCGCTTTAGTGTCGTTAGGATTTTCAGAGAAGGTTTCTGAGGGGGGAAACTGAGTCTGGAGAGTCGTCCGAGGTGGAAGTTTCTTCCTTTTGTGTTACAGCGGGGTCAGCCGTGGGGTTGGGGCTGGAGCCCACGCATCTCCACACCCGGGGGCTGGTCAGGCTTAGGCCCCACCGTGCAGGGTGACCTTGGTCCAGACGGTCCTCCTCTCTGGGTCTCATTTTCTTCTTAAAAAAAAAAAAAACTATACTAATAAAAGGGTAATATGCTGCCGAGACCGGTTTGGCTCAATGGATAGAGCGTCGGCTTGGGGACTGAAGGGTCCCGGGTTCGATTCCGGTCAAGGGCATGTACCTTGGTTGTGGGCATATCCCCAGTAGCGGATGTGCAAGAGGCAGCTGATGGATGACTCTCTCTCATTGATGTTTCTAACTCTTTGTTTTTCTCTCCCTTCCTCTCTGTACAAAAATCAATAAAATATATATATTTTAAAAAAGGGTAATATGCTAATTAGACTAGGAGACCTTTCAGGAGACCTTCTGAGCATCCTACTGGACAAAGCCACGGTGGTAGGGCTGAGGCAGAGGTGGTTAGGGGCGACCAGGCCAGCAGGGGAGAGCAGTTAGAAGCAAGCAGGTCGTCAGCAGGGGGGGGAAGTTGGGGGCAATCAGGCCAGCAGGGTGGGGCAGTTGGGGGTGGGCAGGCCTGTAGGCAGAGTGGTTAGGGGCGATCAGGTAGGCAGGGAGTTACGAAGGGTCCCAGATTGGAGAGGGTACAGGCCGGGCTGAGGGACACCCCTGCAATCCCCATGCACTAATTATGTGCACCGGGCCACTAGTATATATATTATTATTATTGATTTCAGAGAGGAGAGGAGAGGGAGAGAGAGATAGAAACATCAATGATGACAGAGAATCATTGATCGGCTGCCCCCTGCCTGCCCCCTACTAGGGATCAAGCTGGAAAGCCAGGCGTGTGCCCTGACAGGGGATCGAACTGTGACCTCCTGGTTCATAGGTCGACGCTAAACCGCTGAGCCACGCTGGCCAGCTGGCTGGGCTGGGTCTCGTTTTCTTCATAGGAACAGGAGAACCTTCGGCTTTTGAAGGGTCTCCAGCAAGTGCCCACGGGGAAAAGGAGTGATTGTCACTTGCAGCAACTTGTGTCCAAGGGGAGGGGGTCTTAGTGGTGCAGCTGGACCATCGAGTTTTTATTTATTTATTTAAAATATATTTTATTGATTTTTTACAGAGAGGAAGAGAGAGGGATAGAGAGCCAGAAACATCGATGAGAGAGAATCATCAACCAGCTGCCTCCTGCACACCCCTTACTGAGGATGTGCCCGCAACCAAAGCACATGCCCTTGACCGGAATCGAACCCAGGACCCCTCAGTCCGCAGGCTGACGCTCCATCCACTGAGCCAAACCGGTTTTGGCCGTGTTTTCATTTAAACACAGGAGGACGTTGGTCCTTGGGGGTGAGAGCTGCCCGCTGGAGAAGGTGCGGTGACCGGTGACCGACAGGGACCGGGGTAGGGAGTCAGGAGTCTAGGGTGGGTCCAAGGCGGGTCTAGGCGGGTCCAGGCAGGCTTCAGCCAGCTCTTGAAGATCAGTTTCCCCTGACAGGCCAATTTGGAGGAAACGAGTCTGGGGGCACAGAATTCTAGAAAAGTGGGTTTTGCCCATTAAGGCAGACCTGAAGCCCCCCCTACCGCCCCCCAGGCCCCTTTCCCGCCCCATCTCCTCTGCCTCAGGCTGTCTGCACCCCCTGCCTCTCGCTGGCTCTGGGTCTTGCTCTCTCTGTGGGAACCTCCCCCTTGGCGACCCAATTACTTGAACCTCCAGGAAAGTTTAATTGAATATTTGTATTGAAAACAGGAGCCAGGGCCCAGGGCCCTGATTAGAGGAAGCGGGACAAGGGTGGGGGGGTGGTGGTGGGGGGGGGTGGCTGGCTGGCTTTGCTTTTCATTCTGGATTAGAGATCTCTAATTGTGCCCGGAGCAGAGCGGGGGCCCTGTGGGATAATGAGTCTGAAGTTTGTTTTCTCCCTGAGCTGCCCCTCCCTCTTCCCACTCGCCCTGTGGGGAGGCGGGAGGGGGACTGGCTCCGGGTCTGTCCCAGGAGCAGTCCGCTGGCCACGCTGCGCTCCGGGGCCCCGGCCTGGGTCTTAGGAGCTGCTGGTTCGGGGGGGCCCCCGTGTCTGGTCAGGAGCGCCTCCGGGCAAGTGAGAGACGCCATGGTCAGGACGCTTGACGAGGGAGCCCACTCGCCAGGTGGCTGAGCGGCAGGTGGGAGTGCGATTCCCTGAGGCCTGAGAAATGCTGTGCTTTTAAAAAATATTTTATTGATTTTTTTTTTACAGAGAGGAATTGAGAGGGCTAGAGAGTTAGAAACATCGATGAGAGAGGAATGTCGATCAGCTGCCTCCTGCATACCTCCTATTGGGGATGTGCCTGCAACCAAGGTACACGCCCTTGACAGGAATCGAACCTGGGACCTTTCAGTCCGCAGGCCGACGCTCTATCCGCTGAGCCAAACCGGTTTCGGCCTGAGAAATGCTGCTGATCTCTCTCTCCCTGGAAGGCTCCGCCCAGGTCACCGTTGGAAGAGTGGGCTTGGGAGCCGGGGACGGACGGCTCTCAGGTTCTCCGAGGTGAAAGCTGTGTGAATCCAACCCGGTGTGGTCCCCGTTCCCGTGTGAGGTCCCTGTGGACATCAGTGCTTATTTCCGGATTGGGGTCCCGGGTCCAAGGGGCCAAGGTCATTGCAGGGCCTCACGGAGCCTGCTGGTGTCAGGTGCCCCTCTCATGTGCGGGGTCTCGCCCGGTGAGACAGGTACCATGGCCATGATGTTATCGCCAAGGACAGTGAAGCCATGAAAGTCCCTTTCTTAGGACCACGCGGCCGGCTCCAGCCAGAACTGGGGCTTCAGCCCCGGTGGTCTGCACGTCCTCTTACGACACAGGCGGAAGATTCGAGGGATTAAGGGAGGCGGGCTTTGGGACCAGGGGAGGGAGAGGACATTCGTTTCTCCCACCTTTTTTTCTGAACGAGGTAGTAAAGAGAGACAAGGAATTCCTGAGAGTGGCTCTCGGTCACCAGCAGTGTGGAGCCAGAAGCAGCAGTGCCATCTCGAGCCTCCGAGTCCCCTCCTCCCGGGCAGCCCCAGTGCCTGGCCTGCGTGCAGGTGTCAGCAGCTACCATCGCTGAGCACCTACTATGTGCCAGGCCCATTCTACGTGTTTTTATTTTTCTTTTTTAAAAATACATTTTATTGATTTTTTTTACAGAGAGTAATGTAGAGAGATAGAGAGCTAGAAACATCGATGAGAGAAAAACATCCCATCAGCTGCCTCTTGCACGCCCCCCACTGGAGATGTGCCCGCGACCAAGGTCCATGCCCTTGACCGGAATCGAACCTGGGACCTTTCAGTCTGCAGGCCGACGCTCTATCCACTGAGCCAAACCGGTTTCGGCAAGTCCCTGGTTCCTAAGTCCCTAATTATGTACCTTATAGGAGACCACCAATCAGCGTGTGCCGAGTGCCCTAAGCCCCATCCCTTCCCTTTCCTCCCCTCAAAAGGCGCCTTCACCTCTGCACACGAGCTCTCTCTCCCTTTGGGAGGCAGCCCCGCAGGGGTCTTCTCTGATAAAGCCTGTGTCCTGGTCTCCGGCCTCTGACTCATCTTTCACCATGGAGTCTGAAATGACGGGACCCCGCTCCTAAGCTCTCTATCCCTCATGTGTGCGTTTTGGAAGTGCATGAGACGAGGGGCATTGCAGAGAGCCCGAGGTCCGGAGGGATGGGGAGATGGGCCCTGGGGTTTGGGGCCCCACCTGGATACTCCCCATCCGTGGGCTCTGCCGCCCTTGCTCTCCCAGGCCAGCCCAGCGAGCTCAAACCCACTGCTGAGGCCGCTCCCTCTGCAGCAAACAGTAGTAGGGAAACGCAGCTGTTTGTGTATAAACCAAGGCTTGTTAGCATTCTGGCTTCTGGCTTCTGATTGCAGGGGGGTGGGGGGTGGGGGTTGAGGAGGCAGCCTTGGAGCAGAGAGCCCTGCGGGGGGGGGGGGGGGGAGAGAGTCATGTGTGAGCTTTGACTGCTGTCCTCCTGGCCCCCCTCCACTCTCTGGGCCTGTCCTGCCGCCCCCCTCCCCGCACCCCTAGCCCAGTCCCACCCCAGCCCAGCCCAGCCTGGCCCCGCGGCAGGACGTCAGCCTCTCCTTATGGGGCTCCTGCATGGACTGAGGGTCTGCAGGGGTGAGAGGTGGGCAAGCCTGGGCTTGGCTTTTGACAGGGCGCCGAGAAAAGGCACGGGAGGAGGGCCCGGGGCGCGGGCAGGCCCCCCCTCCCCCCAATGGCCTCCACACCCCTGTGTGGCCGGCGGGATGCCGAGAACAGAGCCTTGTCCCGGTGGGGGGGGGGCGGGGGGGGCCCACGCTGCAGGCTGGGAAAGTAGTGGCAGCCCTGGGGACCAGGCCCCTGAGAAAGACAGCAGCAGCGGGGCTGGGGGTGCCCAGACCATGCTGGCATGAACGGGTTATGCAAATAACATGCAAATTGGCCCTTTATTGTGTTTTGTCAATAGCCAGGCATTTTTTTTTTTTAATCTCTGATGGGAGGCTTTGGTCTCCGCAGGCCCCAGCAGGTCACCAGGTGGGAGGGGGGCTGTCGGCCTCAGAAGCGCTGGGATGGGGCGGAGGGGACGGCTCCTCACTGTCCCCTGCCCAGTAGCTGTCACGGGGAAGGGGCTGCCCTGGAGGGGGACTGGCGGCAGAGAGACCCCGGGAGTCGCTCCCCGCCAGCCCGTGGATGGCGGCGCTGTCATTTACAGGCCGGGGTGGGGGTGGGGGCTGGCGGGGAGGGAGGGCTGCTCAGGGCCTGATGGATGGGCCTTGGCAGCCGCTCCAGCCACCCTGCTGGGGGTCTGGGGCCCTGGCTCTGCAGGGCCAGGTCAGGCTGAGGGCGAAGGGGGCTCCTGAGAGCTAAAACGTGGAGGCGGTGTGTGTGTGTGTGTGTGTGTGTGTGTGTGTGTGGCAGAGAGGCGGTTAGGAGAGGGTGGGTGTCCCGGTTTTTCCCAGCTGAGAATCTGGGGCAGAGGGGGAAAGAGCAGGTCCGTGCGTGAGGGGAGGGGACTCCGTTACCCTTGGGGAAACCCGGCCGGCCTGCGAGGACAGTCTGGAGCTGTGTTTTAGTCTTACAAAGTGCCTGGAGGTGTGTGGGTGCCGTGCTGGGAGGAATGGGGTCCAAGCGCAGTGTGCCCGTAAGGCAGCCGTTTGTCTGTCTTGTCAGCATCCTCGCCCCATCCCAGACATACATGCAAGTCCCAGACATTCATGCATACACAAATACCACCCTTTCTTAAAGAGAGAGAGGAATCTGATTTCCATGGAAACCTGGCCACTTATATAACCAAAGTGTCCAAATTTATATTCTTAGGTGTGTGTAATGTCTCTCCTCCCTCCCGATTCTCCAGGACCCTAAGATGCAGTGCTCCCGTCCCTCCTGCTCAAGCCCCGAGCCCACCTCCTGCTCACCCTCTCCACAGATGCTCAGCGCTTCCTTATATGTCTGAGAGCTGCAGGATGGAATTGGTGGGGGTTGGGGGGGGGAGGGCAGTCCTGCTTGTTTCTGCCTCGTGGGGCCCAGCTGCCTGTCCTCAGAGGCCAGAGACGTCCACCACCGCACCATTTCTCAGGGGGAGGGGGAGCGGGTAGGGTGGCGGGGAGGATGAGGGTCATCTAGCTCTGAGCAAAATCTGCATGTATCAGAGTTGAGGGCGTTGGGAAGTGAGGCAGGTGTAAGGTGACCAGATTGTCCCGCTTTTAGCGGGACAGTCCCGATTTCTAACAATTTTTCCCCGCATCCCGGGGCGTTTTAAAAAAGTCCCGATTTTTGGAAAGATTGGAAAAATTCTTTCCAAAAATCAGGACTTTTTTTTTTTTAAACGCGGGACGATCTGGTCACCTTTGGGGACCGTTGTGGAGACCTAGGAAGTAGGTCACGGTCATGTCTCTTTCCAGCCCACCCCGTGACCTGTGCTGTTGCGTGAGCACCCTCTCCCCGAAGCCCAGGGACACTTACCTCTGAACGTCCTGATTATGGGTAGAAACAGAGGGGGAGAGAGCTGGAATCTGGAGTTGGGGGGTGGGGGGCGGCCCCAATTGCTGGACAGCATCTTGCGTCTCCAGGTGGATGCTCTCAGGACGGTTGGGGTTGAGGCAGCCCCGTGTTGGAGCAGGGCCAGCAGACAGCTGTCAAACGGCCGCCTCCTCACTTCATGAATTCCCCCGCCACTTCCCTGGGATACCTTGAGCGTGACCTCCGTGCTGGGGAGCAAAGTCCTTTCTTTGTCTCCTAATAAACAGCCTCAGGGTGCTGGCATCCAGCTGCTCTGGCCCCTCCCGCCCGCTCCCACTCCCACTCCCACTCCCACTCCCCAGCCGGACTCCCTCCCTGTGGAGTCTCATTAACTGGAGGCTTGGGGCCCAGGCGAGGCTCTTGCAGGCCACCTCTCTCCTTATTAGCACAATCCTTTCTGTCTGGCGTGATGGCCCCGCTCCTCTCGGAAGCCTGTCTGCATCGAGGCCGCCCCGAGACATGGGAACACCCGGCTTTGTGACCCCAGAGAGACCAGGGCATGTCCCCCGGGGTTGTAGGGAGAAGAGGATGTGGGCATGAGGTGGGGGTGGGGGTGGGGAGATTGCCCAGGCCTTCAGGGATGGCGGGTCTCTCGAAAGCTCCTCCCTAGCCCGACAGGTGTGGCTCAGCATCAAGGGGTGCACCAAGAGGTCCCCGGTTTGATTCCTGGTTATGGCACATGCCTGGGTGGTGGCTCCATCCCCAGTAGGGGGGTGGGTGCAGGAGGCAGCGGATGGATGTTTCTCTCTCATTGGTGTTTCTATCCCTCTCCCTGCCTCTCTCTCTCTCAAATCAATAAAACCATATTTTAAAAAAATATATATTCTCAAAGTTTTGTGGTTTCAGGTCTTTTATTTAATCCATTTTGAGTTTATTCTTGTATGTGGTGTAAGGAGGTGGCATAATTTTGTGGATATTTTTCATGAACATCTGTCCAGTTTTGCAAGAGGTATATTTAAAAATACACATTTTTATTGGTTTCAGAGAGGAAGGGAGAGGGAGAGAGAGATAGAAACGTCATTGATGAGAGAGAATTGTTGATCGGCTGCCTCCTGCATGCCCCTACCAGGGATGTACCCACAACCAATGTACATGCCCTTAACCAGAATCAAACCTGCGGGCCTTCAGTCCGCAGACCGATGCTCAATCCATTGAGCCAAACTGGTTTCAGCAGGGCTCTGATCCTTTGAACCTCAGTTTTCCATCTGTAAATGGGATTGCAATGGTGGGAGATCAGCTGGTGAGCTAGGAGACCTGTTGGCCCAGGGGGATGCCTAATCAATTTGGGCAGTGCCAGCTCTCATTTAGACCACAGGAGTCCCGGAACTTCCTGTCAGCTCTACTATGTAGAGATTTTGCCTTCCTACTATACACCACTGGCTTCCTCTTTTTTTTTTTTCTAAATAATTAAAAAAATATATATATTTTATTGATTTCAGAGAGGAGGGGAGAGAGAGAGAAAAATAGAAACATCAATGCTGAGAGAATTTTTGATCAGCTGCCTCTTGCACGCCCCCTCCTGGGGACGGAGCCCACAACCTGGGCATGTGCCCTGACTGGAATAGAACCCTGACCTCCTGGTTCACAGGTTGGCACTCAACCACTGATTCACACTAGCTGGGCTCCTTGATGTCACAAGGGCCTGAGCTTAGCACCTAGACCCAGACGTGGAACAGTCACCCCAAGAATCAGCCCTTCTCCCCCATCGCTCTCTCGGAGGCAAAGCTTCCTGGCGCTTCCCTGCCTGCCGAGGGGCACCACGGGCCGTGCTCGGAGCCCTGGCATGAGGGCGGCGTCTGGAGCATCCACTTGTGAGCAGGCGACTGCCACTCTGACCTCACGTCTTCTCTTCCTACCCCCCTTCACTTCCCACTATATGCTTCCCTCCTTTCTCCTTCATCCTTGCTTTCCTCTTCTCCAAATAAGCCACTGGCTTGAACCTGCAGCTGGGTGAGGGTCGGGCAGCAGGGATGTGTGCGAAAGAGGAACTGGGACGGGCACGGAGGACCATCCCTTCCTTGCATTCGTCACCCATCTCTGGCCCATTTTCTGGTCCTGCTCCCAGTTGGAGCTCAGGCGTTATGCGGAACGAGAAGAGGCTCCTTTTGGTCCTATGCTATTCCTTCCCGGCCCTCCTAGTTTGGTCCCTGGGAGGCCCACGGCAGCTGGGGTCTCGCCAAGGTCCTTGTGAAAGCAGAACGTGTCTGTGTAACAGAGAACGAGGCTTTCTGTTCTGTCTGCAGAACCCATGGATCCTATCTCACGCGAGATCCTCCCGTTTTCCTCAGAAAGAGGGCACTTTCTCCCATAGCATAAGGTGACCAGACGTCCCGCTTTCCAAAAATCAGGACTGTTTTTAAAACGCCGAGGGACGCAGGACAAATTGTTAAAAATCGGGACTGTCCCACCAAAAGCAGGACGCCTGGTCACCTTACCATAGCACAGTCAGAAGTCGGGCATCTTGGGGTTTGGGACATGCAGTGCAATGTCACCAAGAGTGGGACTAGGACATCATGGGGCACCTTCCTTCCTTCCTTCCTTCCTTCCTTCCTTCCTTCCTTCCTTCCTTCCTTCCTTCCTTCCCCCAATCACAGAACAAACGCCCCACTCTCCAAAGGGCAGCCGCAGCAACAGCTGAGGAGATGCTGCTAGCCGCCCCTGCTCCCTCCACCTCTGCTAAAGGAGACGGTAGGTGCTCAGCTGCACCCCTGCCCTGTGCTTGCTGGCGGTACCTCCCCCCTTCCCCTCTGCTGTGTCTGGTCCGCAGCCTTCAGCCCGGGTGGAAGAGCCTCCAGATTTATATGGTGCTATTTACTGGCCCTCTGCCAATTAGTGACACTTTGAAATTCCCTTATATGACGCACTGCTGCTCTGACAATAAACAAGTCATTAGCTGGGTCGGAGGGCAGCTTCCAGCTGGTTTTGATTCATTGTTTCTGAACCAGCTCAAGAGGCTCGTGAAGCTGCAGGGTCCCCCCTCTGAGGCTCAGGAAACCCCGCAAGCCGGGGGCAGGCGGGGCACCGGGTCACGGGCATCTGCTTTCCCCTCTGATCCCCCGCAGGCTCGTCACCCTAAAACTGGAGGGGACGCTCCCTGCCACCACAGCCTGTGACGTGTGGGTGTCGAAGGTTTTCGTAGGTTTGAGTGGGTGCATAAGGAGGGGCTTTGGGACTGAGCACTGTGCTAGGCTCGTCAGGAGAAACGAAGATGATCAGGCCTGCTTTTCAGGAAGTACTTGGTCTGTTTGCAAAAACTCATGAACTAGACTGCAAAGCCCTGTGAAAGGTTACCAGCAGGTCAACTAGCTCTTTTTAAAAAAAATATATTTTATTGATTTTTTACAGAGAGGAAGAGAGAGGGATAGAGAGTTAGAAACATCAATGAGAAAGAAGCATCGATCGGCCGCCTCTTGCACACCCCTTACTGAGGATGTGCCCGCAACCAAGGTATATGATGCCCTTGACCAGAATCGAACCTGGGACCTTTCAGTCCACAGGTCGACGCTCTATCCACTGAGCCAAACCGGTTAGGGCTCAACTAGCCCATAAAGTCTCAATGGTAAATCCCACAAGCTGAAGCCATGACGATGGCCCCACGGGTTGTCAGATTGGTGCCGGGGATGGTGGTCTTGCCGCCGCCATGGGGACAGGGGACACGAGCTCTATTTTGTAAGAGACAGACAGCTGACACTGCGACCTCTGCAACATCTGGGACTCTGTAGGGAATGCATCCTCAGAGAAACCAGGACTGAAAAAAATATCACCCTCAGCCTTCGGGTCGTGACAAGAAAGCTTGTCCTTACCGTGGCTCTGCCTAGGTTCTATGCAACCCACAGGTTGAGAAGCGCTGCTGTGGAGCCTAAGACCTTCGGAAAACACAGATAATTTACATTACGATTCATTAACAGTAGCCACATTACAGTGATGAAGGCGTGGTCAGGGGTTACCACAACACGAGGAACTGTATGAAAGGGTCGCGGCATGAGGAAGGTTGAGAACCGCTGGCCTAGAAAAAGGTCTCACGTGAGAAATACCAGGAGAAGCTTCAGGTCTAAGTCACATGGGACTACAGTGTCTGAATTCCCACTGTTTGGAATTCCCGAGCTGAGAAATGAATGTAAAAATAGACCCCCGACCAGTTAAGCTCCTGGGGCATCAAGAGAAGGAAGTGCAAGGCTCTTCTGGAGGAATGTGCCCCAGAGCAACAGTTTCTCACAGGAAGTGGTACCAACAATAAAAAATAAAAAATTACAAACCATATGAGGGGATGATATGCCATCGGGGGAAGTCAGCAAACACTCAACCTAGTTTAGCATCCTAGGTTGGTAAAATAACCAACCATTTGAAAGAGACTTCAAAACAGCTGTGCTTAAAGTCACTAAAAATAGGAAAAAGAAAAACCATAAAGAATAGAATGTTTAGAAAGGGAGCAGGCAGATTTAGGAAAAGAACCAAAATAGAGCTTTCTAGACATTCAAAAAGATTGCTATTGAAATAAAAGCTCCCATGGATGTGCCAATCAGTGGATTAGACAAAGCTGAACAGAGAATTAGTGAACTGAAACACGGATCAGAGGAAATTACCCCGAACGCAGCACAGAAAGATAATGAGAGAGAAAATACGAAAGAGGCGTAGAAGGTAGAACGAGAGGGTCCAAACTACCCCTACGAGGTGTGGCCGGAGAAGAATAGAGAGAATGGGAGGATGGCAATGTTCCCTCTTCTAGAACTGACAGGAGACATTCATCCTCAGATTGAAGAAATAGCGGGAGTTGGAGGACACACAAAAACAAACCCACGCTCAGCTGTGCTGGCGAAACTGAGTTCCAAGAAACACAAGGTAGGCAAACTCACTGGTCAACAGAGCCAAATATCAACAGTACGACGATTGAAATGTCTTTGGAGAGCCACATTTTTTAAACTTCTTCTAATGCCACTTCTTCAGAATAGACTCGCCCAGGCCGTGGTATTTTGTGGAAGAGCCACACTCAAGGGGCCAAAGAGTCGCATGTGGCTCGCGAGCCGCAGTTTGCCGACCACGGGACTGACAGGAAAAGAGGGGTTACTTTTGCCCAGGAATATCCGGGAAAATTTAGGATTCTTGGAGGCTTGCAGGCTGAGTAGAATTTGAAGAGGCAAAGGTGATGGTGAGGCTGATGGGGGGGATCTAAGAAATAGAAGAAAAATATGATAATTGAGCCTGCCTTTGCAAGCAGGTTTTAACCCGTTTTTTAATTTTAATTTTAATTTTTATTGATTTTTTACCGAGAGGAAGAAGAGGGATAGAGAGCTAGAAACATCAATGAGAGAGAATCACCGATCAGCTGCCTCCTGCACACCCCCCACTGGGGATGTGGCCGCAACCAACGTACATGCCCTTGACCGGAATTGAACCTGGGATCCTCAGTCCGCAGGCCAATGCTCTATCCACTCAGCCAATTTCAGCAACCCGGTTTGTTTTGAATTAAGCTGCCTGGGCTCTGGATACCTGCCTGTTCACTAACGGTGTCGGGGGACCCTCTCTGCTTGGTGCCTTCACTCAAACCCAGTCTTTGTTCTTCCGTTTTGGTCCCCCACTCCATCTCTGAGACCCACTGATTCCACAGCCACGAGAAGGAGCAGGCCGCCCGCCGCCTTCCTAAGGGCACTCAGAACGCCATTGCCTGCCCTCCGAGGTCCCCCCCTCCTGGGGGCATGTGGAAACTGGGCCATCCAACGGCCTTCTATCTACTCGGGGTCCTTCGGGCAAAGAAACAGTGGACGGCAGGGGCTGCCCAGCTCATCTGCGTCTTGTTAGCCGTGCCGGTGGCTTCAGAGAAACCCAGCAACCTGGCCGTGGTAATTGGCTCATGAAAGCTGCACGCTGCTGAAGGGGGAAGGAGGAAGGGGTCTGGCGGGGATGGGAAGGGGGCCTAATGGGAAGCAAATGCCACAGAGGAGCCTGGTGCGGCCCCTCCCCCAGCCCGTGGCCATTAGCATTCCTCAGACACCTGCAGGCGCTGGGCCCGGCCCGGATGGGATATGTGCTGACTCCTCCCTGTTGGTCCAGGAACCAAGCGAAGGTGAAGTTTGGTTCCAATTAAGGGGGTGGGGAGCAGGGGTGGATGTGGAGCGGGAGCCCCCTTTCTTGTGTCTTTTGAGAGCATGCATTTTATTGGGCAGTTGTCAAATTTGGCATCCCCTGATGGCTGTTTATGGCGTCGGGGAAAGAGCATGGGACGTGGGGGGGCCGGGTGAACCTGGGCCTGAAGACCAGATGATCGCTCTTCCGGCTCTGCAGCCACAGAGAAAGCACGGACCCTCCGGGGTCTGGAAGAATAATGCAGGAATAATACCTATACTCCCACAGAGTCGCTGTAAGGAATACACAAGGCAGCCCTAGCCGGTTTGGCTCAGTGGATGGAGCGTCTGCCTGTGGACGGAAGGGTCCCAGGTTTGATTCTGGTCAAGGGCACGTGCCCGGCTTGTAGGTTTGATCCCAGGAGGGGGCCTCCAGGAGGCAGCTGATCGGTGGTTCTCTCTCAACATTGATGTTTCTCTCTCTCTCTCTCCCTCTCCCTTTCTCTCTGAAATCAATAAAAATATATTAAAAAAAAAAAAAGAAAGAAAAAAGAATACATAAGGCCAAACCGGTTTGGCTCAGTGGATAGAGCGTCGGTCTGCGGACTGAAGGGTCCCAGGTTCGATTCTGGTCAAGGGCATGTACATTGGTTGCGGGCACACCCCCAGTGGGGGGTGTGCAAGAGGCAGCTGGTCGATGTTTCTCTCTCATTGACGTTTATAGCTCTCTATCTCTCTCCTTTCCTCTCTGTGGAAAATCAATAAAAAATAATAATAATAATAATAAAAGAATACATAAGGCAGACCACTTGAAAGTGCCTAACACAGTGCTTGTCTCAGAATGGAGGCACCCTGGCCAGTTCGCTCAGTGGTTAGAGAGTCAGCCTGCTGACTAGAGGGCCATGGGTTCGATTCTAATCAAGGGCACATAACTCGGTGGCAGGCTTGATCCCTGGCCATGGTCGGGACACATGTGACTCTCTCACATCGATGTTTCTCTCTGGCTCTAATTCTCCTTTCCTCGCTCTCTAAAAATCAATGGGAAAAATATCCTTGAGTGAGGATTAACAACAACCAAAATATACCGATATCCTCCATCTCTGGAGTAGCAATACCGTTAGGGGAAGGATGGTGTCGTATTCATCTTTGTAACCCCTGAGGTGCCCAGTGCAGTGTCAGGCACCCAAGTGGACTGTTGAGTCAACGAGGTGTGAATACCCTACCCATGAGCTCCCATACCCTCATACTAGCATGGGTCAAAGGTCAGTTCAGAAGCCCAAGGTGCCAGGAAGGGAAGACGGAGTCCACAAAAAACCACCAAAATGAATGTGATGGTGAAATGTTGACCAGCCAGTGAAAACAGAATTTCTTTTTAATTTTTTTTTATTGATTTTTTTTACAGAGAGGAAGGGAGAAGGATAGAGAGTTAGAAACATCAATGAGAGAGAAACATCGTCCAGCTGCCTCCTGCACGCCCCCTACTGGGGATGTGCCCACAACCAAGGTACATGCCCTTGACTGGAATTGAACCCGAGACCCTTGAGTCCATAGGCCGACGCTCTATCCACTGAGCCACACCTGTTTCAGCTGAAAACAGAATTTCCTTGAGGTTCCTTGGACTCACCCCATGTGAACACTGGGGCACTGACGGGTCCCTCTTGTAGGGAGGAGACTGGCTGGGAAGGAGACCGCCTGCAGGAGGGACCCAGCCTGGCCTTCCTCCCCGGCTTCTCCCCTTTGCACGCGGGCGCTGAGCGGGGATCAGGACACGGGCAGGCTTGCCTGCGGCTGGAGGCAGGTGACGGTGGCCGGGCTTGGCTCCCCTCGGCCGCAAAGGCCTCTCTGGCTCGGTTCCTGTCCACCTGCTCTCCAGCTGCTGCCTGGCCTCTGCCGCATCTCCCAGCATCTTTAGTCTGTCGTCCCCCGGTGCCAAACATCTGTAGAGCCGATCTACTGGACGCTTGTTTTCTGTTTGTCTTGGGCGCTACACAATCTTCATGCTTCATTTTAATGGGTTTCCTCTTTAGGGCTATTGTCTCGACCGCTCTGTTTATTTGCTTTCCCTCTGGCCCCAGCCACGTTCCCTTTCTTCCCCATGCCAGCCCGTGCTGCTTCCTCCTCCTCTTCCTCCTCTTCCCCCCTGATTGGCCAAGGGCTGCAGGGTTAGGCTGGGAGGAGAGGCTCTGCAGACCCAATCCTGTTCTCCCCACTCTGCTTCCCTGCCCAGCTCTGCAGCTCCTGCCGAAGAAGGGCAGGAGAGCAGTGCACCTCAGCACGCTGCGTAGTGCCAGCCCTGAGGGTGGTGGGTGATGCTGGGCAGGAACCGGGAGCCTCTCCAGCAGGGGATCTTGGTTCCTCTGCCACGGAGCCGCACTGGCAAGGTTTGGGTCCAATCTGTGGCATTAAATGTCCCCAAACTCTTTTGTTCTATAATTACATCTTTATTGTTCAAAGTACGACATATGTCCCCTTATTTATTTATTTTTAAAATATATTTTATTGGTTTTGTTTTTTTTTACAGAGACAAAAGGAGAGGGATAGAGAGAAACATCAATCAGCCGCCTCCTGCACACCCCCTACTGGGGATGTGCCTGCAACCAAGGTACATGCCCTTGACCGGAATCGAACCCGAGACCTTTCAGTCCACAGGCCAGAGCTTTATCCACTGAGCCAAACCGGGTTCAGCATATGTCCCCCCCTTTTATCCCCCGCCCATGGACCCCTTCTAGCCTGCCCCTGTCCTCCACTCCAGGCCTTCATCACCCTATTGTCTGTGTCATGGGTTATGCATCTGTGCATTCGAGTTTGGCTGGTCTTTTCCCATCCGCCCACCCTCCCCCACCTTCCCTCTGAGATTCCACAGTCTGGTCCATGCGTCTATGTCTCTGGATCTATTTTGTTCATCAGTTTATTTTGTTCATTCGCTTCCAAATATGCGTGACATCACGTGATACTTGTCTTTCCATGACCGGCTTATTTTGCTCAGTGTGATACTCTTTCCTCTGGGTTCCTGGTCGGCAGACTGCGGCTCGCGAGCCACATGCGGCTCTTTGGCCCCTTGAGTGTGGCTCTTCCACAAAATACCACGGACTGGGCCCGATGCCCTTGGGCACCTGCTGGTACCAGAAATGGGCCCTCACGCTGCCCGGAGGGATGGGACGATGGGCGGGGAGGAGGGGGAGAGAAGTGGGGTGTGGAGGACAGAGAGCGCCTTCCACTGGTGGGAAGCAGGGTCCCCTCCTGTGTGAGGGCAGAGCTGCCCTCAGGGGGTTCCTGCTCCTCATCTGCCCCCTTTCAATCTATGCCCAGGGAGCACTCCCCTCTCCTGAGGCCCCACCATCAACCCTGCCAGGCCTGGGCCCCTGGGGCAGCCCACAGCGCCCCCCCCTCTAATCCCCACCTCCCCTCCCCACCCCGTGTGGAGGAAGCCAGGCCTTTCCTCAGGTTAAAGGGAGGAGGGAACGCTCCAGGGTTAAGGAGGACAGAGGAGCCTCATGGGCCTGGAGTGCCAACACCAGCTGCTCTCGCAGGGACCTCTTCCCTGCACAGCCCCGGGGGGGGGGGGGGCACCAGCGGGCGGGCGGTGTTCAGGAGCCCACAGCGGGGCATGCCCTTGAGAGCCTGCTTACTCACTCTGCCTGCTCACGGGGAAAACGGCAAGGACAGTGGAAAGGAAGGAAGGAAGGAAGGAAGGAAGGAAGGAAGGAAGGAAGGAAGGAAGGAAGGAAGGAAGAAAAGGAGGGAGAGAAGATGGAAGGGAGGGAGGGAGGAAGGAAGGAAGGAAGGAAGGAAGGAAGGAAGGAAGGAAGGAAGGAAGGAAGGAAAGGAAGGAAGGAAAAGAGGGAGGGAGGGAAGGAGGAGGGAGGGAGGGAGGAAGGAAAGAAGGGAGGGAGGATGGAAGGATGAATGGAAGGAAAGAAGGGAGGGAGGGAGGGAGGAAGGGAGGTAGTGAGGGAGGGAGGAAGGGAGGTAGTGAGGGAGGGAGGAAGGGGGGAGGAAGGAGGAAGGAAGGGAGGGAGGGAGGAAGAAAGGGAGGGAGGGAGGGAGGTAGTGAGGGAGGGAGGGAGGGGAGAAGGGAAGATGGGAGGGAGGGAAGGAAGGAGGGAGGGAGGGAGGGAGGGAAGGAGGGAGGGAGGAAGGGGGAGGAAGGAGGAAGGAAGGGAGGGAAGGAGGGAGGAAGGAAAGGAAGGAGGGGAGGAGGGAAGAAGGGAAGATGGGAGGGAGGGAAGGAGGGAGGAAGGGAGGGTAGGAAGGAGGGAGGGTGGGAGGGAGGGGAGGAGGGAAGAAGGGAAGATAGGAGGGAGGGAGAGAGGGAGGGAGGGAGGAGAGGAGGGAAGAAGGGAAGATGGGAGGAAAGGAAGGAGGGAAGGAGGGAGGGAGGGAGGGGAGGAGGAAATGAAGTCTCCCTGCAGGCCCACTGCCAGTCAGGCCCCAGGCGGGGACATGCTCCAATCCGGAGACTGGCAGGGGAAGGCTGGAGCTGGGCTGGGGGCGGGCGAGGGAAGCTGGCAGAAGAGGCCAAGCCCTTGAAAGCTGCTATTGTCTGAGGTCCCTGCTCCGAGGAGCCGAGTGAAAAGAGCTTGTTAGAGAGGGCCAGGCTGGAGACAAGCCGCTCTCAGAGAGCCAGTGAACCGTGCGAAATGACTTAAACTAACATCGCCGGCTGCCCCGGGCTGGGACCCAGGCAGCAGGGCCGTGTGCTCATCAGAAATTCATAGAAGGTGCCCCGCAGCTCAGCTTTCTCTGGCCGCCTTGTTCCGGGAGCGGTTTTTTTCTTTTTTTTTTCCAGTCCCGCGGCTCTGAAAGGGAGACAGGGGCTGCCTGATGGGGGAGATCAAGTGGCCTTTGAAAACCTCTCTCTGGAGTTTATTAAACCCGGGGCCAGGGCAGGCCAACCTGGAGGCCCAGCCAGGCCTGGCCCCGCCTTCCTGGGCTCCCCATGGGGAACCTGGCCTGGTCTCAGGTCCCAGGCTTCGCAGGCCTGTGCAGGGAGGTGGGAGGTGGGGGTGAGGGCTGGGAGAACTGGGACCAGGGAGCAGGAGGTGGGTGCAGGAAGCAGGTCCTGGAGGAGCAGCAGTGGATGCACCCATCTTTTTCTTTCTGGAGAACGGGGAGCCTGTGAGGGTGGGGCCTGGGCCAGGTAGAGCCCCCCTTCACCCTCACAAATGACACAGGCCTCCCCCCCACTCCAGAGCCCTGCAGGTTCCTGCACTTCCGGCTGCAACGCCTCTACTCTGGACCTCTCCAGAATGCTTGTGGGGGGGTGGGGGTGGGGAGGCTGGAGGGAGAGTCTCTAGGCTGGATGGTACCCAGAGCCCAAGGTAGGGCAGAGGTGGGGCTTCTGAGAGGAAGCTTGGGTTCTGGAACCTGGAGCCCCCCAGAGACAGAGAGAGGAGAGACCACACCTGCCCGTGCTCAGCTGGCCACTCCTTCCCAGCCCCCTGCGCCCCCCCCCCCCACAGAGAGGCAGGTGTGTGAGACGAGGCACAAAGGTGGCCCCCCAAGTGCATTTACAGTAAGGTGACCACTCTGTGCCTCTCCCCTTGCCCTAGTAGTCCAGAGTGACCTCAAATTCTCTGCATGTGAGATGGGGAGGGGCATTTTATTGTTATTATTTTTAATACATTTTATTGATTTTGTACAGAGAGGAAGGAAGAGAATAGAGAGTTAGAAACATCGATGAGAGTCATCGATCAGCTGCCTCCTGCACACCCCTTACCGGGGATATGCCCGCAACCAAGGTACATGCCCTTGACCGGAATCGAACCCGGGACCTTTCAGTCCACAGGCCGACGCCGCTCTACCCATTGAGCCAAACCAGTTTCGGCCTCTGTTGCATTTCAACAGCCTTTCGGAATCCCATTTCTTCCCAGGGACCTCCCTGGATCGAAGGGGAACAAAGCTATTTCCCCCCAATATTTTAACCCCAATCATCCCGAGTTAGCACAAAACCCGTCCATCCGCACGTGGTGCTGGGCGCCGGGCCAGGCCGGTTTATTCCGTTCTTGGGTGCTGAGCTCGGGTGTCTTCTTGATTTATTTTGTGGTTTGTGCGTCTTCGGCATCTACTCGCACGAGCACGGCTGCGTGAGACTGTGGTCTCCCCCCCCACACCCCGCAGGCGTTTCATAAAGAGGGCCCCCCGAGAAACCTGGATGGGCTTCGTGGAGGGCTGGATGCAGGCAGGGCCCCACGTGGAGGCGGTGGGATGAGGGTGACAGTGTAGCTCAGGGTCCTTCTCCTGTGTCGGCCGGACTCCCCAGCTCTCACCCAAGCCTCTGGGTTGGGGTCAGGGACCCAGCTCTGCCCATGGCCCCCTTCATACCTTCCCACCCCCTGCCTCCCCACAAGACGGCCTGCCCGGGGCCGGCTGTGTGCAGGGCCTGTCAGCGAATTCGGTGGAAGGAAACATTAAACACTGCAGGCGCTGAGTACCGGGGCTGGGTAAACTCAGCTCCCCACCGTTTACGTTGCTGTCAGAAACCCCTCAGCTTACGACGGCGCAGAGCCTGGAGGATCAGGTACCCCCATTCCTCCCCTCCCAGCTCCGCCCAGCAGAGGGGAGACCCACCCCTCTCTTTCCAGCCCTAGACCCTTCTGAAGTCCCCCTTTTTAAAATTTTATTTATTTATTTTTAAAAATATATATTTTATTGATTTTTTTTTACAGAGAGGAAGGGAGAGGGATAGAGAGTTTGAAACATCGATGAGAGAGAAACATCGACCAGCTGCCTCCTGCACACCTCCTCCTGGGGATGTGCCCGCAACCAAGGTACATGCCCTTGACCGGAATCGAACCTGAGACCCTTGAGTCCGCAGGCCGAAGCTCTATCCACTGAGCCAAACTGGTTAGGGCCCCCTTTAAAAAACAACAACAACAACAAAAAACAACACAAAAAAATTTATTGATTTCAGTTGAGACCGGTTTGGCTCAATGGATAGAGCGTCGGCTTGGGGACTGAAGGTTCCTGGGTTCGATTCCAGTCAAGGGCACGTACATTGGTTGCGGGCATATCCCCAGTAGGGGGTGTGCAAGAGGCAGCTGATCGATGACTCTCTCATTGATGTTTCTAACTCTCTATCTCTCTCCCTTCCTCTCTGTACAAAATCAATAAAAAATATATTTTAAAAAATGTATTGATTTCAGAGAGGAAAAGAGAGGGAGACAGAGAAACATCCATGATGAGAGAGAATCACTGATCGGCTGCCTCCTGCAAACCCCGCCCTGGGGATCGAGCCGACCCGAAGCATATGCCCTGACCGGGAATTGAACCGGGACCTCCTGGTTCATAGGTCCATGCTCAACCACTGAGCCACACTGGCCCGGAGGAAACCCCTTTCTATGCTCCTGCCCCACCTGACCTTTACCTCTTGCTCCTCGTTCTTCCTTGCTGACCTCCTTCCATCTCTTTCCCTCTCCCAGGCTTGGAAGGAGGAGAGATGGACGCAAGGCAGGGGAGATGAGGCCCAGGCTTTTGTTGAGGGGCAGAGATCAGGAATTTCCTGATCTGGGTTCCCTCCCCACTCTGTGCCGCTGTGGGCTGCGAAGCATCCGCTCAGGAGGGTGCGGGTTCAGCCAAAGGTGTTTGCGTGAGACCAGGGGGTTGGAGGACCAGGTGGGCAGCGTGAGAGGCCGTGGGAGGAGGGCGGCAGGCGGCGGCTCTCTCCTCCAGGGAGGGGTTCTGAGTCGGGCATGGAGGTGTCCCAGGCTCGGACCCAGCTTTGCCTTCACGTCCGCGATCCTCAGCACTAACAGCTTCGACCCTCCCCCCCCACGGCCCCTCCCCGCCCCCACCTCCCCTAAGAAATGTGCAGCCTGAGCCAAGGTTTTCTCTTTGGCTCCACTTGGAAGGGAGAACCTTGTGGGCTTGAGATGAAACATATGCTGCTCTGGAATGTGGCTCTCCGCCAAGGGAATGCTCAGAGGCCCCTGCAGAATTTGCAGCCATCTGCCCGGGGTTGAGTGGATGGGGGGGTGGGGGGAAGGGGTTAGGAGGGATGGGAGGAGGAGGTGTAACAGACCATTTGGGGCTGAGAACGAGCAAAGGAAGCTGAGGGCACCTTCCTCTCCCCCCCTCCCCCCCAATTAGGACCAGTGCTTCTTTCAACACTGGAGTGGGTCTCCATGTCCTGGATTTCCTCCCCCCGGGGAGCCCCGGAGCCGGGCTCAGCCTCAGATGCCGTGGGCCCAGGCCACTGGCTCCAAAGCAAACAGGTGCTGATTACGGGGGCCTTTTTGCATAATCTTCGTATGTCATTCACTTCCTGCCAAAAGACACGAGCCGTGTCCCCTGGTCCCGCCATCTTCCCCCGAGGACCCCTCCATCCTCTGCTCTCCCTTTCCAACCCCATCCGGCATATTGTCCTTGAGCCTCTGAGGCTCTCGGACTCCGCCCGTCCTCACAGGCCCTGGTGGCCCAGCAGGGAACCCCCCTCTCCCACTCCCCCCCCCACCACCACCGTTGGACGAGTCCCTGGTGCTCGGGCTGCCTGCTCAGGTGGCCCTGTCCTCAGCCTCCATGAAGCCCAGAAATAAAGGTGCTCCTTGAAGTGGGGTTTCCCCCCCCCTTTTTTAAAAAATATATTTTTATTGATTTTTTACAGAGAGGAAGGGAGAGGGAGTAGAGAGTCAGAAACATCAATGACAGAGAATCATCAATCAGCTGCCTCCTGCACACCCCCTACTGGGGATGTGCCTGCAACCAAGGTACATGCCCCTGACCGGAATCGAACCTGGGACCTTCCAGTCCACAGGCGGACGCTCTATTCTCTGAGCCAAACCGGTTTCGGCCTGAAGTGGGGTTCTTGGCCCCCTCCAGAAACGGAACTCCTGGTTCAAGGTCAGCGCAGTTCCCAAGGTCAACGCGTAATCTCAGTCAACAAACTGTGGCATTAAGTCATCTCCAAGGGCCTTTCCAACCTCTAAGAATTCCCTAAGCTCGTCTCCTTGCCCACCTGCCCAGAGCCATTTCCCAGAAACGCATAGAGCACAGCTCTTGGGCCCATGACTTTTGTGGGGTCTCTGCCAGCCACCTCGCTCCCAGGACAACGCCCCCCCCCCATCCCTGTGGATTCAGCCCTGCCTCAGGCTTCCAGCCTGGAGGGGGCCAATTGCCAGAACATATAGGTTTGAGGGGACACAGACACAGTCGGCACCGCCTGATTTGGCTCGAGGACTCCGGGGTTTGGGAAGGAGGCAACAGACCCCAGAGCTCACCCCACGCCGGCTCCGGGCAGAGAGAGGCCCGTCCCCCTCGGGACGCCCCGGCACCTCCCCTCTGGATGACGGAGCCGTGTCTCACAGCGGCGCTCCATCTGCCAGCCAGATGAGCGGTACCTGTAAAACGGTCCCCCCGTCAAGCCTCGCGGGGGCTCCTGCCTCTTCCAGAGCCTGCTGACAGCAGGAAAAACGATCCCAGAACTCTGCTCCCCTAAGGACTCGGAGATGCTTGCCCCGGAGGACAGGGCGGGAGTCCGACGTCTGCAGGCATCCCGGGAGGGGCTGGCTGCAGCCGAGATGGCCAGGGCGGACAAGGGTGAGGGAATGAAGGCAGATTCTCAACAAGAGGTCCCTCCCTCTCTTGTAATAAAAACCCCTCCCATTCATGGGGTGCCTTCAGCTTTCTAGGCCCTTTCCAGACATTACTTCACTTAATCTCACAGCCCCGTGGACTATGTACTTTCCGCCCTGGCCGGTGTGGCTCAGTGGATAGAGCGTCGGCCTGCGGACTGAAGGGTCCCAGGTTCGATTCCTGATGAGGACATGTACCTCGGTTGCGGGCACATCCCCAGTAGGGGGTGTGCAGGAGGCAGCTGGTAGATGTTTCTAACTCTCTATCCCTCTCCCTTCCTCTCTGTAAAAATTCAATAAAATATATTTTTAAAAAAATGTACTTTCCCTCTGTGCCCAGAGGAGGACACGCAGCTCTAGGGGAGAGGAGAGGGTGAGTAGGTTCTCAGCGATCATAGGCCCGCCACCCTGAGGGCTGCTTAGTGTCCACGGGAAATGGAGCTGGCCTTCCAGATACTGGGAGGCCACTCCGGGGCAGCACTGTCACAAGTGAGCTCAGCCCAGCCGGTGTGGCTCAGTGGTTGAGCACCGACCCAAGAACCAGGAGGTCACAGTTCGATTCCTGGTCAGGGCACATGCCCGGGTTAGAGGCTCAATCCCCAAGGTGGGGCGTGCAGGAGGCAGCCGATCCATGATTCTCTCTCACCATTGATGTTTGTCTCTCTCTCTCCCCTCTCCCTTCCTCTCTGAAATCAATAAAAAGACAAAAGAAAAACACACACACACACAAAAACAAAACAAAAAAACCTGAGCTCAAAGAGAGTACGTTAGCTCCAAACCTCAGGCGTGGCTCTTGGCACCGACGCCGAAGGCTACAGGCAGAGTTCCTGAGAGTAACACACGTGTCTCTTCTAATAAACACGCCAAGGAGTGGCTGGCCAAACCACGCGCCAGGCCTCCGAGAGCAGCCCCGGGGAGCCGCGCGCTTTCGGGGCCAGTGTTGCTCAATGCGTTGACGCCTCCCTGGCAGAGGCCTTGGGGCGGTGGCACATTCTCTGACAGTCTTCAGTGGTGGCAAACCTCCCTCTTCGTCCCCCGGGGCATCTCCATTGGGGGAGGGGGGGGGAGGAAAGAGGGGTGTCCCAAGAGCCAGAAGTCATCTCAGACTTGGGTGAGAAGTCAAACCAGGTTGTATTCTTTGGGGGAGCCAGCCGAGGTGTGACCCTCATGCAGAAAAGTGTTGTGGACAACAGAGGGGCGCTCTTGGGGTTCGGCTGAGAGATGAGCCAGCCCCACAGCCGCCAAAACGGAGAGATCGGAAGGTTCTGCGTCGGGAGAGACCGGATCAAACCCAAGCAGGGCGTAAGTAGAAACACACATGGTTCCATAAAGTGGCCTGGGAAAGATGCCACGTTAATAAAACGGGAAAACGCAGAGGAATGTGTGAAGAGGGAGCCTTTACGAACATGGAAGCGCCCCATAAACTCAGCTCGGCGAAGGCTGCCCTGCTGCCCCGTCACGGCTCCAACTTGTCCTTCCTTAAGCTCAGGAAGAGCTTTAGAGACACCGGGCTGTTGGTGGCGGCGGCAGAGGGGGGAGCTGAACACCTGGCCCAGGTGTCCCCTTTGCTGGTGCTCTGGGTGGGCCTGCCCAGCCGCTTCTCTCCCATGAGCCTCTGGGCCCGACTGCCCCTGAATAATGATATTCCACCAGGAATGTCTTACAAGTACTTCTATCTGTCTTTTTTTCCCCCTCTAATATATTTTATTGATTTATTTATTTACTTTTTTACAGAGAGGAAGAGAGAGGGATAGAGAGTTAGAAACATCGATGAAAGAAGAATCATCAATCAGCTGCCTCTTGCACACCCCCTACTAGGTATGTGCCCATAACCAAGGTACATGCCCTTGACCGGAATTGAACCTGGGACCTTTCAGTCCCCAGACCGACATTCTATCCACTGAGCCAAACCAGTTTCGGCTGTCTTAAAAAAAAAAAAAAAAATTATATATATATATATTATTGATTTCAGAGAGGAAGAGAGAAACATCTATGATGAGAGAGAATCATCGATCAGCTGCCTCCTGCACGGCTACACAGGGGATCGAGGCTGCAAACCCAGGCGTGTGCCCTGAACGGGAATTGAACCGTGGCCTCCTGGTTCGTAGGTCAACGCTCAACCACTGAGCCACGCCGGCCTGGCTAATACTGCAATCTTGACAGGCCAGGATGCTTGGTGCAAGGGCAGGGGTCCGAGTGGACCTGGTGCAGCAAGGACCCCTGTTTGCATGTGGTGTGTTCTGAAACAATATCTATGCACTAGAAGTCATTTTCCCCTTCGGGTCCCCACATTGGCCTCGGGGCCCAGGCAGTCTGCTGGCAGCTGGCCAACGCCTTATTGTGTTCCCAGGCTCCAAACAAACAGGAAATGGGCTTGAATGGTTAGCTCTCAGGTGGAACTTCCTGAGAATCAATAATCAGAAAAGCATGCGCCCACAGCACTGGAGAGGGAAGGAGGAGAGCTGGTCTGTGCCCTGGAGAAGCTCGGGTTTAAGGAGTAGGTGGGAGCCGTCTCAGTGGATAGAGTGTTGGTCTGCGGACGGAAAGGTCCCAGGTTCGATTCCGGTCAGGGGCATGTACAGTGGTTTCGGGCACATCCGCAGTAGGGGATGTGCAAGAGGCAGCTGGTCGATGATTCTCTCTCATCGATGTTTATAGCTCTCTATCCCTCTCCCTTCCTCTCTGTAAAAAAAAAAAAAATCAAAAAAAAATCAATAAGATATATTTAAAAAGAAAAAGGAGTAGGTGGGAGAGGTATTGACATGAGCAGGAGAACCAACTGGACAGAACCGATGTGCAAAGGTAAGTGCATCGGCAAAAACGAGCAGGTGAGCCCTTCATGTTCAGGAAGCTGGAGAGGAGAACACATGGGAATGAGTAGACTGGGGAGAGTCTCATGGCGTCACTCCCAGCAGCTCTGGGAAGAAGTAAAGGCCTAGGGTTGCCATGGAAATGGAGCTGGCGGGGGGCAGGGGTACAGATTTGAGCTTGGGGGACAGCTGGGCTCAGTCGGACGTGTCTTGTGGAAGTGGAGGGCTCCGATCAGTGCAAGTTGCACAAGCCGTCTGTGCAAATGGCCTGACTGGGGGAGGACCGTGAGGAGAGACTCCTGTTGGCGCCACTACGGACTGAGAGAGGTGACTCTCAGGCCACAAAGGTTTCTGAGACCGAGCTGTCGTCCTGCCTCGAGACCCAGGCACCCTCGATCCGAGGGTCCCTTCCAGCCTGGGAAGTCTGAGGCGGTGGTGACATGCGCTCACGCCCTGCCCCCGGCATCTGGGGTGTGTGATCAGATGCAGAACCGGACGGATGGTCTTTGCTGAGGAATCTGTGCTGATACCCAAGGAGCAGGAAGCAGCTGAGATGCCTCCAGCTAATGCTGCAACCCGAATACCCTCTGAAAGCAGGCTCCAGCCAGAACCTGACAGGACCGGCATTGTTCCGTGGACAGCTGGGAGCAGCTGCAGCGTCCCTGGTCCCCCCAGCGCAGGCTCACAGACATCCGGTGAGATCAGGGAAGTGCCGGCCTGTCTGGGGTGGTATCAGGGTTGGGCAATTGTCGCTGGACAATGAGAATCAAATTCAGAGGCCTTTAGCAGCTTAGATTCTTACCTAAAAAAGATCACAAGGACCTGGTGTGGAAGGAGCCAGGAATGGGGGAACCAGTGGGGTGGAATTGGGGTACAGAGTCCTGCTCTCAGCCCACGCTCCTGAGGGCATTAACATGTAACAGGCCAAGTCATTTTCCTAATAATTGTGGAAACTGCTCCCTCACCCACCCCCTTCACCAAGAGGGAGCCCAATAGAAACTGAATCAAAGAATCACATCATTTTAGAGGCAGGCATGACCTCAAATATCATCCAATGTATCACTTCACATTACAATGCCTAGAAAAGTGAGGTGACCTACTCATTGGTGGCAGAACCTAAAACCTGGATCTCTTGTGTATATATATAATTGATAATTGATTTTTTTACAGAGAGAAAGGGAGAGGGATAGAGAGTTAGAAACATCGATCAGCTGCCTCCTGCACACCTCCTCCTGGGGATGTGCCTGCAACCAAGGTACATGCCCTTGACTGGAATAAAACCTAGGTCCTTTCTGTCTGCAGGCCGATGCTCTATCCACTGAGCCAAACCGGTTTTGGCTGGACCTCTTCCTGAGGGCCAGTGGCCAGTCCTTGGCTTCTCTGGTGAAGCCACTCAATCTGGCTCTCGGAGGCTGGTCTGGGTGAAGACCAAGGTAACAGGGGCAGGAATGGGACAGTATAGCGCACACATTTCAACACAAAGGGATCGCCATACACTTAAGGTGCAAAGCTAGAGGCGCATGAGCTTTGCCGTCTTGAGGGAGGGAGCAGTGGTCGGCAGAGTATGGGGCCCTGAGTCTGAGACCTTGCTTTAGGTTCTTATTCTACCAGTAGCTCACCAAGTCACTGGGAAAACACGAGGCTCTCTCAGCCATGACGTATTGACCTGTTAGATGGGGCTACACGTCCCGGAGGATTCCAGAGAGAGAGCTGGGAAGTCACACATGGAGAAGTCCTTTGCACACAGGAATGGGCCTGACCCCTGCTAGGCGTGACTCTGTTTCTGGGGTTCGTCCAGGCCTGGGTGGTTGAGTGTGGAGGCTGGAATGGTGATGGCCAGGATTCTCCTACGTCTCGGAGGGAAATCCATAATTGGCAAGAGTTTCAACTCCACCTTAGACACGTTCCGATTCAGCAACAGGAGCCGAATCACGTGGGGCAAGACCCAAATCAAAGCTGGAAGTTGGGCCAGGCAGTGAGGAGTCTTCCCAGCCTCAGTTTCTGCGCCCTGAGTCCTGGCCTTCCCTGAGGGGGCGCCCCCTGCAGAGGGAGCCAAGGCTGGCACCTCTCAATCTGAATGGATTCCTCTCGGCTGTCTGGGGGTGAGGGGTGGACTCAGGAGAAGAGGCGAGAAAAAGGGGGCCACCGGCTACCAGGCCCGTGTGGTGAGTTGGACAGAGGGACCCACAGTATTCTCTCTAGCAGGCTCAGCGGCACTGCCCTCCTGACTTTTGGTCTCAGCCTTGGGTGAGGCGTTCCAGCCCAGGCGTTCAACTAGGGGAGCCTCTGCTGTGATGGAGCCCAGAGCGGGGGCTTCTCACAGGTAAAAGCCCTGCTGTGCAGGCTGAGGTCATCGCTGGCACAGGCTCCCACTGGCTGCAGACGCCGGCAGGTCTGTTTTAATATCTGCAGCAGCCACATTCCTGAGCAGGGTGGGGACGAGACTTTCTGGACAAGACTGCTTTCCATCAGAATTTATTCCAATGCACCCGGGTCAGCTCTGAGAGAGAGAGAGAGAGAGAGAGAGAGAGAGAGAGAGAGAGAGAGAGCTGGGTTTCTTTGTGTCAAGGAAGAAAATAAAATTCAGTGAGAATGACTCAAGGCAGGAACCAGAAGCAGAGCGAGGTCCTGAGGGCTAGAGAAGGGAGGAGGGACTTGGGGTTCTATGCGAGGGAGAGAAAGGGACAAAAGATACAGGCAGTGGGGGGCTGAGCTGAGAAACAGCCCTCCTTCCGGCTCCAGCCCAGCCATTCTCAGACCTTGTCATCCATCCATCCCCAGACCTCTGGTCTGGGCCAAGCGCCTTGCTGGGGAGACAAAGCAGTGGTATTAGCCGTCTCTTTCTGGGTAACAAATTACCATACGACTTAGTGGCTTAAAACAACACATGCTGATGACCTCATGGTTTCTGGGGGCCGGGAGTCTGGGTGCAGCTTGGCCAGAGCCCCTGCTCATGGTCTCCCAGGCGGTAATCAGGGTCTGACCAAGTCTGGGCCTTATCTAAAGCCCCATTGGGAACAATCTCCTTCCAAGCTCACATGGTAACTTAGCAGAACTCAGGCCCTCGCGGGCCGCTGGACAGAGGGCCTCCCTTCCCAGCTGGCTGGGGGCCGGGGCTGCCCTCAGCTCCTCACCACGTGGCTTCTCCTCGGGGGCAGCTTGCTCATCCATGTGTGCAAGCGGAGAGGTCACAGAGAGGTCAGCTGGCAGGCCGGAAGTCACCACAACGTGATGTAGTGATAGGGGCGATATCTCAGCACTTCGCCATGTTCCGTTGAATACAAGCAAGGCCCGGATCCCGCCCACACTCACTGGGAGGGGGTCGCACAGGGCTTGAATAGCAGGACACGGGGACAGTCAGGGACCCTCTCGGGGTTCGCCTGAGGCAGGGTCAGATTGTCAACAACAATAGAGAAGAACGGCAATGACTGAAAGCGCATGCTTACAGTGCTGGGAAGAATGGCGCTAGGGTTGTTTAATACACACTTTTGTTTTTTTCCCTCTTTTAAGTGGGTACCATGACTGTCTTCTCTTTTAGGTGAGGAGAGAAAATATAGTAGTGAGTGATCAATGAATGTTTTTTAAAAATATGTTTTTATTGATTTCAGAGAGGAAGGGAGAGGGGGAGAGAGAGAAACATCAATGATGAGAGAGCATCAATGATTTGCTGCCTTCTTTGCTCCCGTCACTGAGGGTAGAGCCCGCAACCCCGGCAAGTGCCCTGACTGGGAATCGAACGGTGACCTCTGGTTTATAGATTGACACTCTGGCTGGACGATCTATAAGGTTTTGAACTCGACTTTGCCAGGCTGCCGAGGCTTTGCTCTTACTCCCTTCATTATAAGTGCCTCCCAGATAAATGGTTATATACCAGGGAACATCCTAGAACATGCTGGTCCCTCTGAGGGCACTAGGAGGGCTTCTCAGAGGTGATGACCGAAAGGAGCATGGCACAGAAGAGCAGCAGGACTCTCGGGGGAGTCCGGAGAACAGAAGAGGCACGCACGATCCTTTGCTTTTAAGGAGCTCTCGGGGCTCCAGCGGGATCCGGGCCCAGGAGCAGGCTCCGGGCACTTGCTCGCACGGCAGCAAGTGCACACAGAACAGCTGTTGGAAAGCGCCCCGAGGAGATGTGGAGGCCAGTGGCTGTTTAGATTAGTTTTCTAATTGGCTGAGTGTTAGCAAAGCCTCTGTGTATACAAGGGGAATAGTTAATCTTGTCTATTTGTATATCCACTCATGTTCTGTCATTCCCGGATCTTCTCAGCTGTCCGCCTCTTACTGTTGGTTTCGGGCCCAGACAGGGTTTAAGTGGACGGGACTCTTTCTATGTGACCCCCAGCCCGGGGCGCGGGGAGGGGGGGTGAAGGGGGGAGGGTGAGACAGCTGGAGAATAGTAACCAGGAGGAAAATGATTCCAACACTGCCCACCCCATCCCCACCCTCATCACTTCCCATCTTCCTTGGCGTCACATCCCTCACCCATGCTCCACTGGAAGTGCCCATCTTACCTCCGCACACATCCCAGTCATCGGGACCCGTGCATTTACAGGAAGTGGCCTTACCCAGGTCGCCTCATAGGTCCAGCACCGTCTTGCACTGTCCGTCAGTCTGACCCACCCACACAGCACATTCTCAGAAAGGCTCCCCTTTGCTGACTCTGTCCATCTACCCACATGCTTCTGTCCACCCTTCAGGGCCCTTCAGTTCTGGCGTGGCCCCCACAAACCCATCTTCCTAGTGACTCCAGTAGAGGCTCAGGCAGTGATGCCACCAGGTTCCCCGACTCCCTGAAACACCCACCCCAAGTTTGTTGGTTTCCTCTCCAATCAGACTGCAGGTACCTCGAGGTCAGGCACCGAGGCATCAACTCCCCACCCCCGCCAGACCCCTAACCCAGGTAAAAGGCAGATGTGCCTGCCTTGATTGAGAGTGAACGCGGGAACGACACAGATAAGGCTGGGAGGATGTCCCAGGACAGGAAGGTCCTCTCTCAACTGCAGAACCAGCCACCTGACTGGGGGGCTCTTGCCTGCGTCCCTCCCGGCCACTTCCTTCCCCAGAACCCTACCTAAGGCCCCTAGGTGTCTGTTCATGATTTTTTTTCCTTTGGGACCTAAGTATGATCAGATTTCCTCCTGGTCATTGTTGCAAGCTCCGCCAGTCAGACATGCGGTTAACATAAAGGTCCCTTAATAAAACGGCCCCTTACATTTGGGGGTGAAGGGGGCAGGGGAGCAGGAGTTCTGTATATACGGTCATGCTCATGACGAACGCGTGGCAGGGAGAAGATCCACACTTGAAAATGCTCAACAAATGGGACTGACTTGAGATTTTTGTTTTATTTTATTGATTTTTTTACAGAGAGAAAGGGAGAGGGATAGAGAGCCAGAAACATCGATGAAAGAGAAACATCGACCAGATGCCTCCTGCACACTCCCTACCGGGGATGTGCCTGCAACCAAGGTACATGCCCTTGATCGGAATTGAACCTGGGACCCTTCAGTCCGCAGGCCGATGTTCTATCCACTGAACCAAACCGGTTTCGGCATGACTTGAGATTTGCTTTTGGGGATTCTCATTCAGAGAATTATAAAAAAGATGATGATGCAAATGAGATAAACAGGAAGTTAGAGAGGTATTGGCGTTCCATTCTCTACCCATCTTAGCTACAACTACAACTGCTATTCATTGAAACCCCCTTAAGTGCCAGACTCATTACAAAAAGGACTTCAAGACAGTTCTGCGAAGAAGCATTAGAATTCTCCCAGTTGGAAAGTGGGGCTCATAGAGATTAGGTAGGTTGTTTAAGATTACACAGTAAGTACCAGGGCCAGGATGGGAGCCCAGGCTGCCCGACCCCCCAAACCTTTGCCCTTGACCTCTGCGGCCGGTGGATGGCCTCACATCACAGTTTGTTGTTCAGAAGGACTTCATAGGAACGCAGGCTCCCCCCTCCTCTCCGGCTGGGACTTGTGCTAAGAGGGAGAGAGGAGCTGGAGGCTGAGGTCCCTCCTCCTTTTCCAGGAAGCGCCCGGGGTCTGGGATCCTTCCCAGGCTAGCGAGCGCAGCCCTCTCCTTTGCAGGAGTGGGCAGCTGGCAGGAGCACCGCATTCTTGAGGCCCCAGGCTGCCTTTTTATCTGGGGAGCTGTGATTTACGTGCCTCTGTCTTATCTCGGCCCAGGCCCTGGTGATGGATTTCACCTTCGGCATTTGGAGTGGTTGCTCCCTGCCAAGAGCACTCCCCCTGAGAAAGACAGATCGGCAAGGAGACAGCCCGGGGCTCCGAGCTCTTGGATCCACCCTTCACCTCTCTGCCTCCCCCAACTCAGGTGGAGAGAGGAGGGAGGACTCGTGCTGTCTGCTTGCAGAGGGCGAGGTGGCCCCGTCAGCCCAGCCAGGAGAACACTGCCTTTCCCTGGGTCTAGTCATACTTGAGATGTGTTGGGGGAGCAGGAGGAAGAAAAAGAATAGTAATATTCATGTAGTACTGTCCTCTTTGCTATGAATGTTCTTTCGTGTGTGTGTGTGTGTGTGTGTGTGTGTTCAGGTTTCATCTCCACAACAGCTAAATAAAACAGCTTTTGTATTCCCTTTCTACAGATGGGGAGACTGAGGCTCAGCAGGGCAAGAGTCACAAAGACCAGAGAAGAGTTGGGTGTCCACCTGGTGTCTTCTGACTTCAAGTTCTGTTATTTTTTCTAAAATATATTTTATTATTGTTTTTTTTTATAGAGAGGAAGAGAGAGGGACAGAGAGTCAGAAACATCGATGAGAAAGAAACATGGATCGGCTGCCTCCTGCACACCCCCTACCGGGGATGTGCCTGCAACCAAGGTACATGCCCTTGACCAGAAGCGAACCTGGGACCTTTCAGTCCGCAGGCCGACGCTCTACCACTGAGCCAAACCGGCAAGTCCTGTTATTTTTCATGTGGCATCAAGGAAAGTTTTGTCTTTTGGAAATACAGGTCTCCCCCGATCCTTCCATTTTTTACTTCTTCAAAACAGAGTTGCAGCTCAGACCAGGCTGGATTCTTGTGCAGCAGAGAGCTCCAGGGAGGGGCGTGGCCCACAGGAGCGGGTGGGGAGCCAAGGCTGAGTTAGGGAGACCGGAGATGGGAAGTCAAACCTAGAAGGGAGAGAAGGTGGGGCGTCAACCCCCTTCTCATGCAAAGGGAATCAACCGTGAAACCATTTCTCAACAACCAGGCATTGGAACGGTCCAGTGGTTGACTCATGCTCACACAAGACCAGAGTTCAGGAGAAAGAGAGGCGACTAGCATTAACTAGGGTTCTCTGGGTGCCGGGCATGCAGCTAGCAAATGTACTGATTTGAGATTCGATTTGCATAAACAAATCTTACAAGGTGGACTTCATCATCTTCCGTTCGGAGGAGGCTGAGTTCGGAAAGATTAGATCCTCTGCCTATGGCCTTCTTGCCGCTGGTAAACTGTAGAACTCTAACCCGAATCCAGGTTCTACCCCACATCTGTCAGCAAACTAGAAACCTCTCTTTCTCATGTATCCTGGAGGGTGGCCATCTCCCCATCAGGCTCAATTTGCTCTGTTAAGTTGTCAAGTCTTTCTTGGTCATTTAGCACATCCAGACAGTTATGGTTAGTTAGATTTGGATGTTCTAAACCTCACAAAAATAGCAAAGGAGTAAGTGGGGGTGGGGGGGAGGGGGGGAGAACGGGGAAGACAAGAGAATTTTCTAGAAATATAAACTCGAGGTTCAGATGCTCTTTCCATCCTCATTGATGGGGCAGCTGTTGTGAGGGCTTATTCATCCCCAAAGCCCCAGCATTTCATCTCAGCCCACACGCCACTCGTGTCTATAGACGAAAACCTCAAATAGCAACTCTGTTCGCCCAATATTAAAATCAGACTTGTTAGTGACATCTCTGGGTTTGTAAAGAAAATTAACGGTAACTTAATTTCATAAATATTTCAGCACATATGGAAGAAATGGGGATGGTTTCCATTTTGGATGCGTGGCAGGTAACTGGACTCAAGGTTCTCTTGCTAAGCTAGCTCCCTTCCCACCATCATTCCTTGGAGGTTCAGGAGTGGAGGCCTGCCAGCTACTGCCATCCACACAAAGCCTCGTCGCCTTTGCCTGTCGCTATCCCCTCTCCGTTCTTGTTGTGGGGTCAAGAAGTGGGTCATGCCGAAACTGGTTTGGCTCAATGGATAGAGCGTCAGCCTGCGGACTGAAAGGTCCTGGGTTCGATTCCGGTCAAGGGCATGTACCTTGGTTGCGGGCACATCCCCAGTGGGGGGGTGTGCAGGAGGTGGCTGGTCGATGATTCTCTCTCATCGATGTTTCTAACTCTCTATCCTTCTCTCTTCCTCTCTGTAAAAATCAATAAAATATATATATATTTTTTAAAAGTGGGCCCTTCCTTCCTTCCTTCCCTTCGTGGTGAGCTGGATGTCACAAGGAGACATCCTCTCCAAGGAGAATGTCAGGTGACTCCTGGGGAACGCCAAGGAGAAGGCAAGGCCACGTGGCACCACGTGAGAGGTCTCCTCCCAGTCACTTCGATAGACCTTGTTCAGAATGGCATTCAGGACTCAGTGGGAGACTTGACTACGTCACTGTCCTTTCTTGAGATTCTGCCATCTGGATGGCGGGCGTCCCCTTTACACTATCCTGACCATAAGGGCCACAACTAGGGAACATAACCCAAAGACTGGCAGGGGAAGGCCTTTGGTGGGGAAGTGGAGAGAGTTCATGCCAAGAGTCCTAATGCTGCTGGGCCGGTGTGGCTCAGTGGTTGAGCATCGACCTATAAACTAGGAGGTCACAGTTCCATTCCCAGTCAGGGCACAAGCCCAGGCTCGATCCCCAGTGTGGGACGGGCAGGAGGCAGCTGATCAATGATTCTCTCTCCTCATGGATGTTTCTCTCTCCCTCCTCTCCCTTCCTCTCTGAAATCAATAAAATCTTTATATACAAAGAGTTCTGATGCTGCCTCTATGAGGCCCATTCTCGACATCTCGAGCAAGTCTCCTCCTCTGCCAGGGCTTCTGTTTGCTGAACTAGTTGCTGGATCATCCTGAAGGTCCCCTTCTTTCCTGAATGTTCCCGCGCTGCCTCGGGGCCAACCTCATGGTTCTCAGAAGAGACCTCCCACCTGCACAGGCGTGTGGCTTGCAGGAGCAAGCCCGGAGCCTGGGGTCTGGCCGGTCCATGTGCATCGGAGGTCCCAGATCACCCTGCACCCTGGCCGAAGGGGGGCAGTCTGAGCCCCAGCGCGGACTGTTCCCTGTAGCCTGCATGTTTGCGGCTGGGCCTGGTCGGGGCAGGGGGGCGGGGGGGGGGGAGGGGGGGCGTGGACGTCAGGGAGCGCCGGGCGCCCCTGTGAGTGAGTGTGTGTAAGCGTGCAGTGTGTGAGTGTTTATTTATCCTAGGGGCAGTTGCTAAGTCGGGGGTGTTTGCCAGCAGAGAGCTGCCTGAGTGCCGTGTTTGTTTACTTAGCCGAGTGCAGGGAGGGACAAGGGCTAGACAAGTGCAGACTGCAGAGCGCGGGTTAGTCACGGGGCCCCTTTCAATGGCCCCATTCTACGGGTTCTGCTGGAGCTAGGGAGCCCCCTCAGGGAACGCAGGTTCTGTTTGCGTTCCTCACCAAGGACTCTATTTCTGCCTCCCCTCCTCCCGGCCGGCCGGCCATGATAGGATTGCTGTTCCCCAACCGGGGCTGCTGGCCTTCTTCCCTTTGTGCTGGGGATCTCCTGGCTGCAGGGCCTTGAGAGAAGGGAGAAGAGAAAAAGGGACAGTGGTCAAATGAAAGAACAATGGACTGTGTCTGACCACTGACCAGTAATTGCAAGGCCTTTGGGAAGTCACTGAGCCTCCCTGGACCTCACCTGGTTCTGCATCTCTAGAATGAGGGGAACCCAACAGTCCCCTGCAGCTGTACAGGCATTTCTTCCAAGAAGACTTGGAGAGCCCCGGGCCGGGTGGCTCAGTGGTTTGAGTTTCAGCCCACACACTTAAGGGTCTCGGGTTCAATTCACAGTCAAGGTTTGGGTTGTAGGTACCCTCACCCTGGTCAGGGCTCATGTGGGAGGCAACCAGCTGAGGTGGCTCTCTCACATAGATGTTTCTCTCTCCCCCCCCTCCCTTCCACTCTTTCTATAATCAATGGAAAAAATATCCCCCAGTGAGGATTAACAAAACAAACAAACAAACAAACAAAAAAGACTGGGAGACACACACCAGCTCCTTCCCGTCCCACTGGACCTGTCAGCACAGAGCCTGCACCTCCAGGATCAGCCGCACTCTCCCCCCCCCCCACCCCTGCTCCCCCTTCCTCCCCCTGCCCCGGCATTCCCAGCCCTTAGCTTAGCCTTGGCCCCTCCAGCAGGCATCTGGACCTAGGACCATCCTGTTCATCCAGGTTAGGTAGCGTTATGCACCCCTGCCTTCAGGACGGAGAGAGAGGAGACCCCTGCCCCCTCGCCCCCCACCCCGGCCCTGTCCGCCCCAGCCTCAGGCCGGAAGTGGGTCTCCCCAGCAGTGGAGCTGGCTGACTTTGGGGCCCTACTTCCCAGCTGGTGGCCCCAGGCACTCCCAGAGGCCTCTGCTTTCGTGCTCCCCCCTCCCCCTCGCCTAAGGCCGCGGTGGTGTGTCTGCGGGTCCCAGGGAGCACTGGCTCCCTGACAGGCTGGCTGGCAGCCAGGGCGGGGTTCTGGCTCTGGCAGCAGCCAGATGGGGTGGCAGGAAGGCTGCTGATCCCCTGGGAGCGAGCTCCTTGGCAGGCAGAGAGGAGAGGCTGCCTGACTCAGCCCTGCCTCGGGGCCACAGAACATCGTACCCCAAATCTGCCAGGCTGGCTCCGTGCCCCAGTGTCTGCCCACACCCCGGGGACTTGGGTGGGGCTGCCAGCTGGGCCTTTGGGGAAGGGAATCTATAGCTTCTTCCTGCTCCTCTCAAAAGCCCGGATGCACTATGAAGAAAGAGGGTTGTTAGCCCTTGTCCCCTCTGGTCTGCCGCCTTCCTGGCTCCCCTTGGCCCCACCTCTGCCCCAACACACACACACACACACACACACACACACACACACCTGGAGCCAGCCTGCTGCCCCCGAGGCTGCTTGTCTGCCGATGCCACATAGAAACAGGCGAAGAGCTGGGAAAATCACCCCGAGAGACTCAGTGTGGAAAAGCAGGGGAGAGAGGGAAACCAGCCACAGAAAGGGGGGCCCTCTGGGGAGGTGGGGTTGCCCCTGGCAGACCTCCTCTGTCCTCCTGGGGAAGCAGGGCTTCGGGGGTGGGGAGGCAGGGTGGGGTGCTCACCCAGCGGGCACGCCACCCCGAGCGTCTGCCAGGCCCCCGATCCTCCAGCGGTCCTGCCCAGTCCCAGACTTGTTCAAGGCGATTCCTGCCCCCTTAAGCCAGTCCCTCCTCAGGCGTGGCTGGGAACTCAGTGAGCCTGTCTCCGAGGGCCCACCTGTCATTTCCCATCTGCCTCTGCCTTGCCTCCATCCGCATCCGTCGCAGGATGGTACCCTACAGGCTTTGAACTTGGCATGGGAGCGCGATGGATTTCACTCTTTCTTTTTTCTTTTTAAAAAAAAAATATATTTTATTGATTTTTTTACAGAGAGGAAGAGAGATAGAGTTAGAAACATCGATGTGAGAGAAACATCAACTAGCTGCCTCTTGCACACCCCCTACTGGGGATGTGCCCGCAACCAAGGTACATGCCCTTGATCGGAATCGAACCCAGGACCTTTCAGTCCGCAGGCCGACGCTCTATCCACTGAGCCAAACCGGTTTCGGCAGATTTCACTCTTTCTAACAGCAGAGAGGAAGCAAACCTGGTCTCCATTTGAGAGATGTCTGCTTTCCCGAGGGAGCCGGAACCACACACCTCCTCTGGGCCCAGGGGGTCACCTAAGGGCTGCCTCCGGGCCGGGCTGCGTGCTCTCCGAGCAGGCGTGGCCGGCATCACAGCCCCAGGAGGGACGGTCCGTGGGGGGAACTGACCGCTCGGCCCCTCCAGGCCACAGCGCGGTTCTGGCATGCCCAGAGGGAAGGCTCCTGACCAGGCAAGGCCACTGGGTGTCCAGGCGGCCCGTTCCCAAACCCACGTCCATCACAGATCCCTTCCCAGAAACTTCCCGAGGCGGGGACGTCACCACCAGAGCCGGTTGTTTGGATCGGGAAAATCTGGGTAGAATGTCATTCGAGAAGCCCGTTCTCCTCGCACGAACCTTCGCCTGCAACCTCTCCCTGCTGCCCGGCCCCTCCGCGCCTCCGCCTGAGTCACGGCAGCAATCAACGACTTGGACTCCGAGCCCCGTGACGGGCCAAGTGCTCCCACGCGCCCATGACATTGACTCCTCCTCACGGGGAGAAGTTCCTGTTCCCGTCGCCCGCCTGTGCAAGCCGAGGGTGGAGACCTGACTTGCCATCTTGAGCTCTTTCCATGCAATCCTTTCTGCCAGGTGCCGGGGGGATGTGCAGGGAAGGGATTGCTGACCTGACTGGCTTCCAGCTGGGCCTTTTGTGGGGGCCTTAGCTCCCCTCCCCCAAATCCCTGGGAGCTGAGGGGGTTTTCTGAGAGGCCTTTCTCTCTTCTGTGACTCACTGCCTTCCCCCAGTCCCTTCCCCCTCCTCCCCCCCCCCAACCTCCTTCCACCCCCAGGTCTCCTTCCTGTGTGCCTGCCAGCCCAAAGCTTTTCTTTCTTCTATCTCAGTGTCACCCCCTCCCCGCTCCTCCTGTGCTTCTGTGCTTCCAACCCCCACCCCCATCCCCACGTTCTCGCCCCTGCTCTGGGAGGAGGGCGGGGCCACCTGGGAAGGTGCCAGCCATCCCGGGGCGCTTGGCTCTTATTAAGGCCGCCTCATGTGCCCTCACTGGAGCTCTGGTTTCGCCGTGGAACCTGAACTCCGCGGGGACGCTTTTTGGACTTGGACGGAACCCTCCGGGACCTCTCCCTGCCCTCAGACTTTCTATGGGACCTCGGACAGGAATGCAGAACCTCCCCTCGGTCCCCCTACTCCCACCCCCCAACCCCTACTCCGGGGCCTTGCCTTGCAGAGCAGGACACGGGAGCCCAGACCCAGGCTCAGGAAGACAGGAGTGAGGGCAGAGGCACAAAACGGACTGTGTTTTCCTGCCCAGGAATCCGCCCAGGCCCCACCCGTTTCCCAGGGCAGCTGTGGTACCCCCACTCCCCCACCTCCACCCCGTGACCTTAGAACCCCCCACCCCAGGCCTCTCGGGGAAGATGATTGTGCAAAAGCCCAGTTTATCCCAAGTAATGCAATGCATACATTAGAGGGGGTGGTGGTGGGAGTGTGTGTGTGTGTGTTGGGGGAGGTTTTATCCAAAACACATGCTATTGCCACTATTCCAGTTATCTGGGATATTTGCTGCATGTTTGTCACCATGGCAACTGACTCAGCACGAAACCTTGTTTGCTGGGCCATGGGGTCCGGCGCAGCGGCCATGTGGTGTCAATTTGGGCCTCTCGGTGTTTTTCTGTCTCCCCCAGCTTGCATCTCTCTGCCTCTTTGTCTCTGTCTTTGTCTCTATCGCTGGGCCTCTCCATTTTCTTGTGGCAGGAAATGGCCGCTGCTGTGTCCCTAGGAGACGGACATGGAGACAGTGCCCAGCTCTGCCCACCCCAAACCCCCACCCTGCGCTCCTCGCAGTCCTCGGCTCAGAGGTCCCAGGATGGACAGGAGATTGCACGGACTCGCAGGAGGCCGGCCTGCGGTGGAGAAGGGCTTGGCCAGGGTCTGACGGCTTGTTTGGAATGGCCCCGTGCTGCCCGCCTTCCGACGGCCCCACGGGAAGGACGGGCCTGGGTTCTGGCAAACACGGGCTTGGGTTCTGCGACACGTTCCCTGTGTGTAGGTGTGTCGTCTCCACACCTCGAAGCCTTTAAAAAATTTTCTTATTGATTTCAGAGAGGAGGGGAGAGGGAGAGAGAAAGAGAGAAACATCAATGATGAGAGAGAATCATGGACCGGCTGCCTCCTGCACACCCCACACTGGGGCTCCATCCTACAACTTGGGCATGTGCCCTGAATGGGAATAGAAGCGAACCGTGACCTCCCAGTTCATAGGTCAACGCTCAACCGCTGAGCCACGCCGGCCGGACTCCTGGGAACCTTTCCTCTCTAGACCTTTGAAGGAGATGCAGGTACAGATGAGCAGAGGAGGGAGAGAGAGGGCCAGAGCAAAGGGCAGGAGCTCCCCAGGAGGGGAAGAGCCGGGCAGCCAAAGGCCAGTGAGGTCCGGAGCACTCTTGTCTCCCAGGCGCTGGCGGGCCCCGGTCCTCTCTCTCAGGGCTGAGGCAGAGCCACCGGGACCGCGGGTCCCTCCATGGGGCACCGGGCCACAGGGAGCGTGTTGACAGCAGCAGCGTGTGAGGAGCTGGGCCAGCAGTCTGGAAAAGGCGGCGTGAGCAGACGAAATGTAAACAGGCCGCTCCAGGAGGTGAGGGCGGCTCCTGGCCCCGCTCCACCCCCAGGTCGTGCTCCCCTCCAAGCCCAGGAAGCCCGGTCTAGACAGTTGCTCTGTACCGAGTCTCCTGCACCCACGCCCTGTCCCGGAGGCCTCTCCAGGCCTCCTTCCCAAACGTCATACTTGCCCCTGGCGTGTCTTTCCTGCCTCATCCCAATTCTGGACAGACACATGCTGGACCATTCCCATCTCAGGGACGTGCCCTCTGTCCAGGGCTCAGGATTCCAGCAGCATCCCTAGCTCAACTCAACATCCAAGGCAATGACATTGGTCCTGTACGCTCCGTAACCTGGAGTGAGCCCGCGGCCCTCTGTGGGCCTCTGCTTTCCCATTGGACTAAGGACGCCGTGAAGGAGGAGCGGGCACTCCTGCAGAAGGGGATGGGCCGGAGACAAAGCCTAGGAGCTGGAGGAATAAGGGTGGCGAGGTGCTAGGCCGGTGCAGGGCTCTGGCTCACCCCACAGGGGTGCTGTGAGGGATTCAAATCCAAGGAAGGGACCGTGGACTCCTCCCCATCATCTCAGTCCTCCCCACAGAGACCACAACTCTAGGCCCAACGGTCCCCTCCCAGTGACTCAGGCTCTGGCTGCCCTCCTGCCCACGTCCAAGGCCAGGTCCAGTGGCCCGTAACAGGAAGGGCTGTGGTGGGTGCAGGGCCGGGGACTGCTGTGGGCATGCCCTCCCCCAGGGCCTGGGTGTGTAAGGAGCGGTCTGAGCGGAGGAGACCTGGACCTCTGGGCAGTGTCACCCTGTGCTGCCCCAGGAATGTGGGTTTGGGCTGTGACAGGGCGAGCCCTCCTCCCTCCGTCCTGAACACAAGCAGGCCACTTGTTTCTCATTAGCAGGCGGCAGGACGTCAGCCGGGCGGATGCACATTTCTGTCCGTTTGCTGGAACAGTGGGTAATGGTGGTGAGGTTGACAGGGCCCGCGGGACCCAGGGGGAGGGCTGCGGCCTCAGGGAGCAGAGCCGTTTGGAGGCCAGAGGAAACCACTGTCGCTGCTGAAGCCCACGGCTTCGTTGGTCATAATTGTTGTTAGTAATGATGCAGACAGTAAGGAAAGGAGGGACTGACACACGACTGTAGTTATCGTAATATATGTATATTACTAGAGGCCCAATGCACAGCATCGTGCATGGGGTGGGGGGAGCGGGGTGTCCCTTAGCCCAGCCTGCACCCTCTTCAATCTGCGACCCCTGGGCAGATTTCCGACTGCCAATTTAGGGATCAGGCCTAAACCGACAATCAAACATCCCTCTCACAATCTGGGACTGTTGGCTCCTAACCACTTGCCTGCCTGCCTGATTGCCCCTAACCACTCTGCCTGCAACCCTGATAGCCCCCTAACTTCTCCCCTACAGCCTGATGGATGCCTAACTGCTCTCCTGCTGGCCCGATTGCCACCAAATGCCTTCCCCTGTGGGACTGAAGGCACTGGGGGACTCCGGCCAGTTGAGACAGGGCTGAAGGGACTGGGGGACTGAGGCTGGATGAGGCAGGGCTGCCATCTTGTGACTGTGGGCACAGCCATCTTGTGAGGGTGTGGCAGTTAATTAGCATATTCCCTCTTTAGTGGCTTGGTCACTGCCATCTTGTGAGGGCTTGAGAGTTCATTAGCATATTCTCTCTTTATTAAATAGGATAATGCTGGAGAAGCTGTGAGTCTAGTTGTTGGTCATAATTGTTGTTAGTAATAATAGCTAGCATTCATTTATTGAGAACCCACCTGCGCCAGATGGTTCATGCATGGTATTTCTTTAGTTCTCACAATAATTCTGTCTCACCGAAGAGGAAACTGAGGCTCAGAAAGGTTAAGAAAATGACCCCATTTTCACAGCTGATATTTCTGATGTCTTTTTCATGATGACATATTGCATCTACCAGGGTCTAACCTTGGTGTGCCATGGACACAGTCCGGTAAAACCTAAGGGCACTTCTTGGAATAATGTTTTGTTTTGTTTTTTAAAAATAACATCAGATTTACAAAGGAAATCAATGATGTGGAAATGTAGCTGTCAACACATTAAGAACATGTGACATAGTGCTGCTTCTTTCCTAACTATGCTGCTTCTTTCCTAACTAGCTCATTAACTAACAAGGTCTAATAACTATCATAATTTCAAAATAGGGATAAATAGGGATGAATGCTAACAATATTTTGTGATGTTGGCAAAAACTAAGTGATTACAAAGTCGCAGGTAGTAATAATACCTGCATTCCTTTTTTAAAATACGTTTTTATTGATTTTTGGAGAGAGAGGAAGGGAGAGGGATAGAGAGCTAGAAATACGGATGAGAGAAAAGCATCGATTAGCCGCCTTCTGCACACACCCCCTATGGGATCGAGCCTGCAACCCGGACATGTACCCTAATCTGGACTAGAACCGGTGACCTGATTCATGGGTCAACGCTCCACAGAGTCACACCAGCTGGGCATACCTGTATTCACTGATGGAAAATAAAGAACATTATAGCCTGATGAACAAAAAGATAGATAACAGAGGCGGCAAAGCATCAAACAGACTGTCAAATGACAGTGGGAAGGCTGGGGAGGGTTGGGGTCGGGGGGAGTGGGTTAGAGACCAACCAAAGGACTTGTGGCCCATGCTTTTCAATCGGCTCGGTCATTGCGATGGGGGGAACTCATTGCAGCTCGTTGTGTGATGGATGGGGACCCATCTCTCCACTCCTCAGGAACCTGGCTGCTCCCTCCACGGCCGAATCCCCGGGCGCCGGTGCCGTGTCTCTCTGATACAGGCTTGTTGAATAGAAAACAAAGACAAAGGTCTCTCCTGGAATGCCCACAAGCTTGCTGGGAGACAAGGCTGACATATAAAACGGCTCACGACAACAAAGGCTAATTTTGTGCCTAGCTGCTGCCAGATCGCTGGGCCCTCGCTCTGGGGGTTTTAGGAATTCGGAGGAAGAGGAAGGGGTATTCATTATCTCATGAAGACGCCGCTGGAGGCCACTCGTTCCAGAGGGGGGAAGGGAAGAGAGCAGGAAAAAGACCATCCTTCACGTGTCTGCATCATTGCCAGAAAGAAACCTATCAGGCCATCGCTTACTGGATCTCCCCGGCTCTCCCCGCTTTACACACGAGGAAACGGAGGCCCAGAGAAGGGAAGCAAGTCGTCCAACGTCACACAGCAAGGAAGTGGCCCAGCCAGGCTTCAGACCAGGCGGGTCAGAGGTCAAGGCTTGTGGTCTTACAACCAGACATAGGAAAGAAAGGGGGTGGCGCCGAAAATGGTTTGGCTCATTGGACAGAGCATCGGCCTGCAGACTGAGGAGTCCTAGGTTCGATTCCGGTCAAGGGCATGTACATTGGTTTCGGGCACATCCCCGGAGGAAGAGGGGGGGTGGGGGGAGGCGCGGGTGTGTGTGTGCAGGAGGCAGCTGATCGATGTTTCTAACTCTTTATCCATCTCCCTCTTCTTTCCTCTCTGTAAAAAAAATCAATAAAATATATTTTAAAAAAATAAAATAAAATAAAAAGAAAGGGGGTGGCTCACCACGTCACTCCCGGGAGACAGGGAGAGTGATTTCAATGGGGCTCAGGCAGAACAGCGTCGTCTCTATGGTAACTCTGAAGGCTGGGCTAGTTCTGATGCTGAGCTCATGCCACCCAGGGGCATGTCGTATGGGTTCCGAGGTGCCCAAAAGCAAACAGACCCGCCGGGCGAACCCAGAGCAGCTGCGAGCCCTGGGAGATGGCCCGAACGTGGACAGGCCCAGGGCCTGCGCACCGAGCCCAGCATCTGACCTTGGAGGGAGGCAGCAGAGCTGGGCTTTCCAAGATGTTTCTTCTTCTTCCATTGGGACCGTGCCAGCCTGTAATAAAGACCCAGGTAAGGCCGAAACCAGTTTGGCTCAGTGGATAGAGCGTTGGCCTGCGGACTGAAAGGTCCCGGGTTCGATTCCGGTCCGGGGGCATGTGCCTTGATTATGAGCACATCCCCAGTGAGGGGTATGCAGGAGGCGGCTGATCGATGTTTCTCTCTCATCGATGTTTCTAGCTCTCTCTCCCTCCCCCTTTCTCTCTATAAAAAAGATCAATAAAAATATATTTAAAAAAAAAAAAAAAAGACCCAGGTGAGGAGCAAGGCGGTGTGCGGTGTGTGGTGACTGGGGGAAGAGCGGGAGGGGTCGCTTCTGCCAGGCTGACCTCAGCCGGATAATGTGATCAGCCTGTCATGGTCCTGAGCCCTGATTTGGGGAGAACAAAGAGTTCAGGCTCCTGCGCCTCCTCCAGCCCAGGAATGCAGCTGGGGCCCGGCTGTGACCAATCGGGAATGCAGGTCAGGAGCGAGGCGAATGCAGCGTGCTCAGCGAGGCTTTCATGCACTGATGGGGGCCGGGCTCACAAAGCCGGGCTGACATGCCCCCAGGGCTTCCCGCTTTGATATCCCAGCCCTGCCTTGGGGGAGCAGAGTACCCCCAAGCCGAGCTGTCAGGCCCCGGCTGCCCTGCTGTGGCCCTTGAGGTAGCGGGGAGTGGGGAGTCCGCATCCGTATCCCCTCCTGACCCTCCCATGTTCCCAGGAACCAGCATCTTCTTGTCCATCTCGCCATCCCGGGAAGTCTGAGAACTAGACCGGGGCTGGTGGGAAGGGAGCTTAGCCCCCTGCCTGTCCTCAGGCCTGGGAGAGAGGAATGCACAGACAGACAGATGTCCCGCGGGAGAGGCTGCCAGGCCGCAGACAGCCACTGCTGGCAGGTCACGGAGACCTCTTGAGGCCGCCACCCACTCTGGGGAGAGGAATAATGTTGGGGTGGGGGTGAGGGGGGGGGTCTGACTCCTGGGTTAGACAGCTGAATGCGTCCTGCATTCCGAAGCTCCCGGCCTCCCCTCCCAGTGCCTGCGTCTGTTCCCAGTGGCCAGTTAGAGCAGTGTGGGGTCCTCCGGGCCTGCCCTTCTCTGCCCTCCCAATTATCCACCGCTCCCTCCCGCTCACCTCCTGCATGCTCCTGGCACTTCCTCTCCCCCCGGGTTTAACGGCGGCCAGTGCCTCACGGGTTACACACCACATGTATGTGCCCCTGATCAATTGATCTTTAGGAAAAAAAACAAAACAAACTATAAAGCAAATGCCCTTTATCCTCACTTTGTGCAGGAAGGGGGGAAAAAAGCAGAAAGGAGGCTTTGGGAGGCAAGAACTTGAAGGCCATTGGGTGGCACGCCCAGGGATGGGACAGTTGTGTCACATGATGACAGGGGAGGGGATGGATAGGATGTCAAGGCTCCAGGAGCTGAAGTGGTCCAGAATGTGGGGACTAGGAGCTTGGAAGGACTCATGGGAGGTGCGGATTAAATGTCTGTGGACTAACTAATGAACTGTGCTCTGTTCTGTATCCCTTGCCTCACGTGCTCTCATGGGAAGACCTGAATGCTACCACTGAGATCTAAACGACTCCAAGTGTGCCTCCATAATATATATATATATATATATATATACTAGAGTGCATGAAATCCGTGCATGGGGAGGGGGATGGTCCTTCAGCCTTGCCTGCACTCTCTTGCAATGGGGGACCCCTTCTGGGATGTCCTGCCAGTTTAGACTTGATCCCACCCTAAACCAGCAGTTGGACATCTCTCTTGCAATCCGAGACTGCTGGCTCCTAACCACTTGCCTGCCTGCCTGATTGCCCCTAATTGCTCACCTGCCTGTGTGATCGCTCCTAACCGCCTCTGCCTTGACCCCCGCTGCCGCAGCTTGGTTCAGAAGGACGTTTGGCTGTCTGGTCTAATTAGCATATTATGCTTTTATTATTATAGATTTTGTTGTTTGTTGTTAATCCTCAACCCGATGATATTTTCCCATTGATTTTTAGGGAAAGTAGAAGAGAGAGGGAAAGACAGAAAAAAACATCAATGTGAGAGAGAGAGACTCATCGATTGGTTGCCTCCTGCACAAGCCCCGACCAGGGCTCAGACCGGGGAGGAGCCTGTAAGCAAGGTACGTGCCCTTGAATGGAATCAAACCCAGAATCCTTTGGTCCTCGGGTCGACGCTCCATCCACTGATCCAAACCGGCCAGGGCTCACGTGTGCCTCTTAAAGAGGTTAGTTCTTAGGCTACACGTGCCATGGCAGTGAGAGAGCCTGAAGCATCTCTACTGTGAGAAGAGCTGAGTGGACGGACAGAGGAAGGGCTTTCCCAGAGAGACTCCTGGCCTTCGGAGCGCAGCACGGCTCCCAGCTGGGATTCACCAGATGGGATTTTGATGGAGTCGGAAGCACGTGTGGGAGGAGCCCTGGCGTCCCCTCCATAATCGCTCTCCCAGAGCCACAGTGTGAGAAGCGGAGAGTCCTGAGAAAGCGTCCCGGCCTTTGGTGGAAGGCAAAAGCTTGCTGCAACCCTGCTTCGCCAAGTGCTGGCCTGGTTCCTTCGGGCTCCGGCAGCCCTGGGTTCCTGTCATTCCGGAGAGAAAACCCTCTCTCCTGCCTCCGGAGGGAAACGTCCTGGGAGGGACTCTGCACAGGAGCAGCTTGAGGGGTGCTCGCCACCCCAGGCCAGGTCACAGTGGCCCCGGAAACAAAGTGCAGGTTTGGACAACAGATTAGAGAATGCAGGGGAGGGAACAGGACACCGGGACAGAGGGACAGCACGGGCACTGCTTCTACGTGCAGCATGAGCTGGGCAGTCACCCCCACGTGTGCTCACTCCAAAGCAAGTTCATTACAGCATTTAGAAGCAACCTAGGCTCTGGCCGGGTAGCTCAGTTGGCTATAGCATCATCCGGATACACCAAGGCAGTGGGTTTGATTCCCGGTCAGGGCACATAACAATACATCTACATTTCTCTCTCTCTCTCTCTCTCTCTCTCTCTCTCTCTCTCTCTGTCAAATCAACCAATAAAAAATGTTAAAAAGAAACAACCGCTCTTTTTATTAATAGGAAAACAGGTGAATGAATTTTGGGATCTTTTATGGAACCCTATACAGCTGATAAAAACGATTGACATAGAACTATAAATCTGCATATGGAAAATGCCTATCATATATTCAATACAGAAAAGCCTGTTTCAGAACAGTCTCCATAATATTATCTCACTTCTGTAAAACAGAACAAAACAAAACCCTGAGTATTTATATATGTATGCATTTAACGTTCACTCTTTAAAAGTTTGAAAAGCTATACACTAAACTGTTAACATGGCCTCTATATACTGACATATTTTCAAAATGTGGGGGGGTTTTTTTGTTTTGTTTTTTAACCAATGGCATATATTGCTCTTGTATTGGAAAATGAAGATAAACGGAAAGGAAAAAAAAAAATCTAATACTCTGATTCTGTAGGAAAGGAATATGCAATACAGGACAAGTCAATGAGCCAGTGTGGCTCAGTGGCTGAGCGTTGACCCATGAACTAGGAGGTCATGATTCGATTCCCTATTAGGCACATGCCCAGATTGTGGGCTTTATCTCCAGTAAGGTGGAGGTGTGGGAGGTGGGGAGAGAAGGCATCGATAGATTATTCTCTTTTATCATTGATATTTCTATCTCCCTCTCCCTTCCTCTCTGTGAAATTAAACAAACAAATAAAGAAACAAAAAACAGCAGCCAATGACATGCACCAGATCACAGGCTGGAAAATAAGTGGTTCTTAGAATCCTAGCCTTCAACTGCCCAGGAGGTGAACTTTCTGTAAGTGTCTGTCCAGTCAAGCTGCAGGGTCAGGAGGGTGGTTGGGACACAAGAGGAACCGGGGTGTCCATGAGGCAGGAGCAAAACTGAGGGGTGGCGTGGGTGTCCATCCTTTCTGGGTCTTGCTGGTGCCAGGGACGCACCCCCGACCCTGTAAACGTGTCCCACCACGGCGACACTCACTGAAGGCCAGGAACGGGTTAAGCCAGCGCCCCGGCTGGAGAAGGAGAGCCCTGGGTCTCCTGAAACATGAAAGGAGCTCAGTGGCTCCCGGTGGTAATGAGAAGTGAGGAGGCTCAGGTCGGAATCAATTAGAGTCTCCATCCGAAATGCAAACCAGGTTCTTGACCGAATGCCCTCTGTCCCTCATCCTGGTGCCGGAGTCCCACAGGGAGAAAAAGAGGACAATTCAGCCTTTGGAGCTCTGCCTTATGGAGGCCACAGCTGTGTGCTGGCGATGGGGGGTGGGGAGGCCCAAGAAGGGGAACGTGGGCAGCTCGGCCAGTCCTTCCTTACTCCCACATTCCCCCGACCCAAATCCTGAGCAGCGAGGATTTGCCCATGCTACCTTCTTCCAGCTTCCTGGGGATGGGCTGAGATCTGGGGCCCTGACAGACATCAGGTGCTTGAGTAATTATGCTGGTAGAAGCCCATATGCTTGTGATGCGCGCCCCCCCTCCCCCCCAAAAAAAAGACTTGGGAATTAGTGACATAAGATACTTTCAGAAGGGGAAGGCACTGAAAACAAGATCAGTTGAAAATCTGCTCAAAGAAAATGTCTCCTACACCGCCCTCCCATTCTCAGCAAAGACTAAACCTCTCTAGGGTGGAGATCTTTCTCTAGAGTCTAGAGGATATTGAGTAGTTTCTGGATGGGGGGACCTTATGCACAGAGGCACATGAAAACCTGAGAATTAGAGAATTAAGTGCAGGTTGTCTTTTGATGTCTATGGAGTGTTGAGACCGCCAGCCTTCTGTCCCTGAATGGTGAAGGCCAGGCTTATGTTTTCCAGGAGGCAGACCAGATAGTTTCTTTGGGAAACTTTATGAAATGACTTCAAGAGTTTCTCAAGGGAATGGCTTAGTTCGATCATCCTACAGTGACATTTAAAACTGAGGAACCCTGTCCAGGAGCTGGTGAGCACCTCTAAACAGCTTTTTAGTTCCCCGCCGTAAGCAGGCAAGGAGCGCCAGGCTGTGGGAGAAAGCTTCTGCCATGAAAATGAAAGACAAACCATCTTGGAGGAAACAATTTTTTTAATTGATTTTTTTTTTTTTTTTTTTTTTTTTTTACAGAGAGAAAGGGAGAAGGATAGAGAGTTAGGAACATCGATGAGAGAGAAACATCAATCAGCTGCCTCCTGCACACCTCCTACTGGGGATGTGCCTGCAACCAAGGTACATGTCCTTGACCGGAATCGAACCTGGGACCCTTGAGTCTGCAGGTTGACTCTCTATCCACTGAGCCAAACCGGTCAGGGCTGGAGGAAGCAATCTTCAGAAAGAAGAAAACTCATCTACTTAGAACAATGTGATATTGCCTCTAAAAGATGAAGGTGGGATGTGACAAGACAAACATTTTGTCTCAGGGGACAAAAATAGAGTTCTTGAAAATTAACTATGATAGGAATACTTTTTTTTTTTTTTTTTTTTAAGAAAAAGGTAATCATAGCTAAACAAGTTGAAGAGGCCTCAGAATGTAGAGGGAAAAGTTAGGAGAAAAGAAATCAGAAGACACATTCATGATGGCTAACATCCAAATGATAGGAATTCCAAAAACAGAGAATAGAGAAAACAGAGGTTCAAAGTAATCAAAAGCAGAATTCAAGAAAGTTTCCGCAGTCTACATGTGAGTTTCCAGATCCAAAGAGCCCACTGAGTGCCCAGAACAACCAATGAAGGGCACACCCTCCATGCAGCCCCCTCTTTTCCCCTCCCTCCCCCGCCCCGACAGGTGCATCACCATACACTTTCAGCAGTTAGAGACAAACTTCAAGAAAATGAGATGGATAAAATACCTAAGGAATTTGAAATATGGAGAGGTGACTGGGGAGAGCTGGGGACTAAATCAATGACAAATATGCGAAAAACTAAAAAAAAAAAAATAAACAAAACCAAAACGACATTTAACTCCATGAGGAAAATTTTGCATAAAAGGGGAAGTCATTTTATACCATGACTTGGCCGCGAACAGTACATGATAGAGTCAATATTGAATGTTGATCTAGCCAGAGTCATGATCTGATGATGATACCATGGTCACGAGCTAGTTATTGATAAGGGGAAAGGAGAAAAGGGAAGGCCAGGCATGATGGGCATCTCATGTGGGCAGCTTCACCAGGAAGCTGTAACTTTGCACTCCATTGGGGAACCACCAACCCATTCCCTGCAAATCACTGAGGGGAAGGGGCCCAACAGAAAGGGGACATGGACACATGCACAGAGAAACTGGGGTGATGTAGGCAACATGCCCGTCAGTCAAACCTGGGAACAGAGCTCATTGGCTAGAGGGGGTGGGGCTCACCGCAAGCCCAGGAGAATTTAGGGTTACATAATCCCCAAGCAAAGGTGTTTGCTCTCTTGGCTCTTGGTGCTCCTGGCTCTGGACTCCTGTGGCTCTCTTGCATTTATTTGCCTGTGTTTTCCCCCACAGCCACGTGGCCCTGCGGACCCCACATGCCATGGACTGCTGAACTTCAGTGGCGAGCACAAACGAAGCCAGCCTGATGCTGGATGAGACTGGGATCCAAGATGGCATGGAACCCTGGGCAATGGCTTTCACCCTGGCTCTGCCTAACGCAACATGGGGCGTCTCGGTTGGAGGGACCAAGGGAAATGGGGCCTTGGAAACTCAGGGGTTGAATTTCACCGAAATAAAGTCTCTACAGTATTTCATCTTGCCCATGCGAGTCTTAGAACGTTCTTTTTCTCGCGGGAAAAAGACATTGCGAGAAACTCACATCCCTTGGCAACAGGGGGGGGCGGGGATGAGAAATATTCCTCACCAATAACATCTGCAATATTCTGTCTATGGCAAATAAAGGTGAAAGTCCACCTGGAAGGAGTGGTAAGGTAGAAATAGCCCTGGATTTGCCCTCAAGAGATCTGGCTTCAGTGTAAGTTTGGCATCCTGGGGAGAAACATCACTTTCACCCATTTCTGGGACTCGCCAAAAAGGTGAGAATGGCTCCAGGGCCACAGCCCCAGAGATGCCCAGCTCCGCCTCCCATCAGCTCAGGACTCTCTTCCCACCTCAGCCTGGCCCCCAACATCCATCTCTCGGTAATCTCCAGGTCCCTGGCCTTCATGCTCTCCCCCCACCCCCTCCCCCCCAAGTCCCCCTCCCCCAGAGTGAGCAGGTATGGCACCCTTCGGAGTCCCCAGCTTTGGCTGTGTGGCAGAAGAATGCAGGGGGAAGAGGAGGTAGCTGGGAGCTATTTTGGGGGCCCAGGCTGGAGAAAGATGGAGGAAGGAGAGAAAGCACGAGGTGTGTGTGTGGAAGGGAGAGGGGGTGGGGGGTGGGATTCACGCCCCTGGATTCATCCCGCGGGGAGTATAAAACAACAAATCAGAGGTAAATCCACTCCCAGGCAGGAAGCCGAGCCTGAAACCAGATAAAGCCACCGAGGTTCAAAGGGAGAGTGACACCCAAACAAGAGAGCAGCTCTTAATCCCCCAGAGAAAGAGGCGAGTGAAGAGCTCAGGCCCCCGGAGGGAGACGGCGCGCTTTGTTTAACTGCGGATTGAAAACACAGCCCCATTGAGAGGCTGGGACTTTGAGCCACGGACCCCAAGGGGTAGTTGCCAAGTTGAAGGCAGCCCAAGGCTGCCAGCTTTTACCTCTTTAGTTCTGGGCCTGGCAGTAATGAGGCGAAGGGCCAGGACTTTTAGCTGGCGGGGTCAAAAAGGTTTCCTTATTAGACAAACAGTGGGAGGAGGGGGTTGCTTGGAGCGGGGAAACTTCCGAAGAGGCTGGGCAGAGGGCCGGGTCTCCCTCTGCACCCAGCAGCCCCTGCTGCTGGGCCCCTGGCTCTTCCGTTCCGGCCCTTCCGTTCAGACCCATCCCTGCTCCTGACACTTTACCATAGCTTGAAGGGGAAACCAGAAAGGCACATGGGGGAGGGGCCTGCCCTGAGGCTAGTTCTTGACCTGTAGGTCATCACCTGGGATAAGATGAGCTTGGGGAGGGTGGCCCTTCACCTGTGGGCAGACAGGCAGGAGGGAGGGTACCCCGGCTGGGTGTGCAGCTGCCTTGGCCTGGGCTCTGGGGTCTGAGGCTCACACCCTACTGGGGTTCCCTAAAGCTGCTTGTCAGCCTGCAGTCTGCAGAGAGGAAGGCTTAGGAAGTGGTGTCCAGGGGCCAGTGGCAGATGGGGGTGGGGGAGAGGGAGGGCGGGCGGGAGGGTCCCCTATCCTCTCACTCACACATCTCAACCGGAACAGCTTCTTTTTCTAGGGTCTTGATCTATCTTCCAGGTTGGACTTCAGTAGCAGAAAGTATCGCAGAGCCTGGAGAGTGGAAGAAGTTTTGCCCTGGAAACGATGCTTTGTAGGAGAGATCCATGCATCTCTATTTTCTTTCTTTCTTTTTTTTTTTTAATTAAGGTATTATATGTGTACATGTCTTACCATGGCCCTTCCCCACCCCACTCCCATACATGCCCTCACCCCCCAGAGTTCTGCGCCCATCGGTTTTGCTTATATACATGCGTGCCAGTCCTCAGGTTGATCTCTTATCTCCCCCAACTCTCCCTAACCTTCCCACCGTAATTTGACAGTCTGTTTGATGCTTTACTGCCTCTGTATCTGTCTTCTTGTTCACCAGTTTATAATGTTCGTTATTATCCATAAATGAGTGAGATTATGAGGTGCATCTCTATTTTTGTAACAGTATCTGCACAGCTGGCCTCCCAATGCAATTCATTCAATGAAAGACATGATTTAATTACATGGAGGGGTCCAAAGCAAGGCTACTCGGAATGTGCCACCTGGCACACAGACTATTTTCTACCAAAAATACCTGAAGCCCAACAATCTCCCCCTTCCCTACCTAAAGAGCTTCAGCTGGAAAAGCCCGCTCCAAGAAGGAAACCTTAGCTGGATCACCTTAGCACAGTGGTTCTCAACTTTTCTAATGCCACCAGTTCCTCATGTTGTGGTGACCCCCAACCATAAAATTATTTTCATTGCTAATTCATAACTGTAATGTTGCTACTGTTAATGAATCGTAATATAACTATCTGTGTTTTCTGATGGTCTTAGGCTCTACAGCGACCCACAGGTTGAGAATCGCCGGCCAGGCCTAGGGACCCTACCTGTGCATGAATTTTGTGCACCGGGCCTCTAGTATTGTACATAAGCCAGGTGAGCTGTCCCTCCCTCCAAAATGCAGCTTTTATAAGAACATCAAAGACTAGAGCTGTATTTGTTCTTATCTGGTCCATTTCCAGTCCTCTGGGTCAAGGCCAGTGAAAGACAGTAAAAACATCAAACAATCTGGCATTGGCTTTGACAGATTCCTTTACAACCGGAGAGGAAATTCATGATCCATTTGAAATGGCTGTGCTTGAGAGCCCCAATTGCTCCCCATGTAAAACAGTGCCCTAGATTTTTGACTTGTCATCCAGCCCCTCTCCAAAGCCTGTCTGGAGTCCAATAGCGCTTGGAGAAGACGGAGTAAGGGTCACTCACTCCTACTGTACAACCAATCCAGGTATCAAGTTCAAGGAGATGTGATGTCATGGGCAGGGAATTTGCTTTATGATGATTCCACCACCTTCTGGCTGGGCGGCCTTGGCAACATCCTTTTACTTTTCTGTTTTTCGATTCCTAAAAAGAGAATAAGCTCACCTACCTTGTAGGCTGTCATGGGGATTAGAGATACTGCCTTTAGAAGCGGGTCCCTTTTCTGATAAGAGCCTGGGAAAGGGAACTGTGGTTTTCATCACCAGAGGATCATACAAGGGGTGGGCAAAAGTAGGGCTACAGCTGTGAGGACTTGACACACAGTTAGGAGAGCTACGATAGTCATCATAACCTGAATATCTTTTTCTGCACGAATGACTGGAAACCTAGGTTTGCCCAACCCTGTATGTCTAGACTTCTGAAGTTCAGTTCCCAGAGAGATGCTTTCATTGAACTATGGGTTCATGTTTTGGTATGAGTGTTTGTCAACGTTATCATAACAAATATGCCTCTTTTGAAAGACTTTCGTTGAAGATCTCATTCCTCATCTTGTCCATATCCTTGTGATACTGTGCTTGGCTAGGATAAATGGCTTTAAGTTTAGCACCAAAGGTTTTCTATAGTTGTTTGCTTTTTGTCAAAGGCTATCGCAGGATTTCCATTTTTTTGTTTAGTCGCCAAGTAGCCTAGACCTAAGCTAAGTACAATATAAAGCCTTTCCCCTCCCTCCCTCTGTGGTTTTGAGTTTTTATTTCCCTTGTAAGCCTTATTTTATATGTATTTACGACCGTTGCTATGACTTCCGCTACTGCCATTATTATTACTGCTGTGCAGCATGTGGATGGTGTCCATGCCGACATTTCCCTGAGCCCTGAGATGCTAGAAATAGTGGAAGGTAGGAAACCACCACCTTTCGTGTTCCGGAAAACGGCTTACCCTAAAGTACCACCCGCCCCCATGCGGGGAAGAGAAGACCCCTCGATGCCCCACTGGTTTATGACAAGACCAGACACAGACCCTCAAAACCCCCTTCCTGTGCCTCATAAATAAGGATGTGAACGGCTTGCCCCCACTGATCCAGGGGAACTAAGTGCTTGTTAATGGGACTTGAGTTAAGCTTCTCTCCTTCCTCCAGATCCTGGGACTCTGGGCCACCCTCCGGCCAGCCGATAACCATCCCGAGAACAGGCTGGCTGCAGGGTAAAATATTCTCTGATCTGCTCACCCATCTTCTGCTTCCCTGTACCTGGTTCTCTCTAACCTTGTTTGCTTCTCTCTATGAAGAGAAAATCCCCTTTTGCCAAACTATTTGAGTTGCTTGTAGATCTCCGGGACAACAGTATTCCCTTTATTGCACTCCTCCCTTCCCGTCCCTCAACTTTGCAACAATCCTGGAAAAAAAGAAAATAAATAAATAAATAAATAAATAAATAAATTATATATATATATATATATATATATATATATATTTGATTTTTTACAGAGAGGAAGGTTAGAGAGTTAAAAACATCGATCAGCTGCCTCCTGCACACTCCCTACTGGGTATGTGCCCGCAACCAAGGTACATGGCCTTGACCAGAATCGAACCTGGGACCCTTGAGTCCATAGGCGGACGTTTTATCTACTGAGCCAAATCAGTTAGGGCTCAACAATCCTTTTAAAAAGTTTATCCTTACTAAGTCTGGACTTGTTATTTATTTATAATAATAATTATTATTACTATTTTGTTATCCTCACCCAATATTTTTCTATTGATTTTTAGAGAGAGCGGAAGGTAGAGGGAGAGACAGAGTGAGAGAGAAACATTGATGTGAGAGAGATACATCTATTGTTTGCCTCCCGCACTCAGACCAAGGCCAGGGATCGAGCCTGAAACCGAGGTACATGCCCTTGACTGGAATCGAAAACCTGGACCCCTTCAGTCCATGGGCTGACACTCTACCCACTGAGCAAAACTGACCAGGACTGGATTTGTTTTTTTATTTAAAAATAGTAACTTGCCATATAAAGAGCATACGCATATGCAGGTACATATGCGTGATCTCATTTGAGTTTCATGGTAGCCATACAATAAAGTCAGTATCCTTAGCAGCAAGGAAACTGAATCCCAAGAACTGACTCAACAGTGGCGAAGTCCAGATGTGAAGCCAGGCGTGCTGTCTGTAAACCCTGTGTTCCTCTTGCTACAGCGTCACTAACCTTTTCCGGAAGTGGGCGAGGCATACTCAGAGGCTGTGCCCAGCACAGGGAGCGTGCTCTCCTCCGGTCCTTGGGGTCTCTGACAGTGCCCAGATGTGATGACTCACGGGCATTGCGGTGCTTGTTGTTGGTTTGTTTACCCAGGAACTTGCAGCTGTTCTGATAATTAAGAACATTCTCCAGTTAGGAAGGGGGGTTGGGGGCGGTAAATGGGGGATGATCCCATGTGAAGCACTTAGCACACAGGGATGTCATACAGTAAACTCTACACATGCGTGTCCTCCCTGAGCACTATGGGGGAGGTGTTCCTGAAATCATATTTTGCCTAGTTTCAAATGAATTTGAGGTTTTAGCTTAGCTCCTTTAATTAATCTCTCAACAACGTAATGAGGTAAGTGATTATCTCCACTGCCAGACAGAGAAAACGAGGGTTAATCCTTTGGCCAATCTGTCAATATAATAATAGTTATTATATATCAGAGACACAAAGAACACTGTGAGCTGTGCACTATTATTATCCCAATTTTTGGAGGAGAAAGTCCGAGAAATGAAATAATTAAAATCATTTGCCCTACGACAGCAGAGTCCAGTTTTTCCTGGAATCATCTGACCTCTCCCTCCTCTTCGTATCGCCCCCTCCTGCTCCTCCCTTCATTTCTGATCATGTTTCCTTCAAATCAAATTTTTCATGCCCATAGTTTAAAGATACCTAGCGTTCTGTAAAGCTTGATAAGAAATCTTAGGAGTAACTTCTTCAACTCTTTTTTTTTTTTCAACTATTATTTTTACTGATTCTTTACCTAACTAAATAGCAAGCTGATATTACTCCTTCTAAATTTTCCCATGTTAGACATTTCTTACATTTTTTTTTAATTTAGGCATTGTTTCACTCTCCATCATGCAAGAGCAGCATTTATTCCTCTTTGGCCAGCTCTCTCTGCCCACACATGCCCTTCTTGCCCCACTCAGCTGCCACCAACCCCCCCCCCCGCCCCCTCCAGTATAATTGTTATTAGTGGGGAACAATGCCAGGGGATGTGGGATTCTTGCAACGTCATGAGAAAATGAATTTTCTGAGATTTACAAGGGAGAATGAGATATTGTAGAGAGCTTTACTTATGTGGAATTCAACCCGAGTTTCCAAGGTCCCATTTCCCTTGGTCCTTCCAACCAAGACGCCCCATTTTGGGTCAGACAGAGCCAGGGTGAAAGCCATTGCCCAGGGTTTCCATTCCATATTGGATCCCAGTCCCATCCAGCATCAGGCTGGCTTCGTTTGTGCTCGCCACTGAAGTTCAGCAGTCTATGGCATGTGGGGTCTGCAGGGCCACGAGCTGTGGGGGAAAACACAGGCAAATAAATGCAAGAGAGCCACAGGAGTCCAGAGCCAGGAGCACTAAGAGCCAAGAGAGCAAACACCTTTGCTTGGGGATTATGTATCCCTAAATTCTCCTGGGCTTGCAGTGAGCCCCACCCCCTCTAGCCAATGATCTCTGTTCCCAGGTTTGACTGACGGGCATGTTCCCTACATCACCCCAACTTCTCTGTGCATGTGTCCATCTCCCCTTTCTGTTGTGCTCCTTCCCCTCAGTGATTTTCAGGGAATGGGCTGGTGGTTCCCCAATGGAGTGCAAAGTTACAGCTTCCTGGTGAAGCTGCCCACATGAGATTCCCATCATGCCTGGCCTTCCCTGTTCTCCTTTCCCCTTATCAATAACTGGCAATTACAACAGTATCATCAACATAGATAATAAAAGGCTAATATGCAAATTGTCCCCTCGTCTGGGAATTAGACCAGGAGTTCAACAGGGAGTTCAACTATGAGGTGGGGCCGGCCAACAGCCCGCAGCCCCTCCCCAAGGCTGGCCCTACCCTGAGGGCTCCCCAAACCCTGGTCAGGGGGGCAGGGCTGGCCTGTTAACTGCCCGTAGCCCTTCTTCCCATCCCAGATCAGGGTGGGCTGGCTGGACCCAACCTGTGCACAAACTTGTGCACAGGGCCTCTAGTCATAGATATAAAAGCCCTAGGGGTGGAGAGAGAGAGAAAAAAAGAGAGTGTGTGTAGGCATGTGATGTAGGAAGGAGGATGGAGGCCAATTGATTTTAGGGACATTGACATCCAGGCAAAAGAAAGATTTTTTTTTTTTTTTTTTCCTGGAGGGGAGGCTCTTGCTCTTATTCTAGAAAAGTTTTTCTGGAAAAGTTCAAGAGAAGTACCAAAGTAGAGTTAGGTTGACATTACTTGTACTTTGCAGGCGGTAGTTGTCCAGTGGCCTAGAGGATAACGGGTATTTTGTGAATAATGAAGGAAGACTGAGCTGTGGCGGAAGAGTCCCCATAAAGAGGCCCAGATTTCTGGAGATGCTTCTCGGGGACCTGTGTGCATAAGTAGTCCCTGGATAGCTTCCTAGATCGCAGGGAAGAGAAGCTTTAGGGCAGGTGGTTTTCCTTCTCTGTGTTTGTTTTATGCGCTCTCCCCACTACACTGCCAGGTAAAAGGGAACGTTGCACTTTAGAACTGAGAGTGAAAAATCGGAGGTGCACTGAGATGATAAGAGATTCAGGTGTGTGTGTGTGTGTGTGTGTGTGTGAGAGAGAGAGAGAGAGAGAGAGAGAGAGAGAGAGACAGAGACAGAGAGAGAGACTGAGGTGATAGGAAGAATCTCAAAACCTTCCTGGGAGGAGCAGGATAGTGGTGTAAGGCAGCTAATGTTAAGGTCAAATGAGCTGAACAGAGAAGTGTAGCTCTAGTGGACAGCGGGGAGAGGGGCCAGGGAAACCTGCAGACGCCACCGCCCCGGCCTGGCCCTCCCTGCGGAGCCAGGCTGGGCCCTGAAACCGTGCTGGCCCAGGCCCTGTCTGTCGCCCTCCTCACAAAGCCCGGGTTGTGCTCTTGGCGGGGCTGGGCCTCCCTGTCACTGAGGTCCTGGCTGGGGCCGCCTCCCTTTGCAGCCAGAGGCCCCAGATTTGTCCAAGTGCCAGGACCTAATGAGGAGCTCATTTGAATCGATGGAAGTACCAGGGAGCAAGGAGACATGCTAATTAAAGTGATTGCTGTTCTTTAATTAAGCAATAATTCACCCAGAGAGGTCATTCTCATGCAAATCGAGCCCTCTCCGGTGAGGTAAGGGCTTTGGGCAACAGCTGAGGTCTGTTTAAAAGGTCCTGAACATTGGAGGGCAGGGATCCAGAATGCCCCATTGAGCTGGGTGATAGAGCAAGGAAATACCCCCATTCCCCACCCCCATTCCCCCTAGCTCTGCCTTTTGTCTGTCCAGACGTTGGCTGCCAGGCTGTGGGAGGCTGGGACCTCGCACCCCTGCTGCTCTTGTCCCCTCCTTCCCCCCGCTATTCCTTCTCTCCAAGAGATGCTTTCAGAGCTGTGTGGGTGGACAGGTTTGTGGGACAATGTCTAGTTTGGCCCTTGTAACAATCCGCGTCCCAATTATCAAAGCATCGGCACAGAAGGGTTGGAAAGGGTGGGAATGGGGCCTTCCGAATGTTCCTAAACATGGAGCCCCTACAAGAGGCCGAGCTCCATTCAGCAGCTGCTGCGACTGACGGAAAGAGCCCTGAGATCGGTCACCCACGTGGGGGATGCCAGAGCCACGGCTCTCTCGGAGACTCAGTTTCCTTGCCTTTGGAAGGGGTTGGGTTGCTAAGAACGGCTCACATAGTCGTCGTGTGAATAAATGGACGTGAACTCATCAGGCACAGGGCCTGGCACCTAACCCTGTGGTTCTTTTTTGGGGGGTGGTGGTGGTTAATCCTCACACAAAGTGTGAGATGAAACAGAGAGGGCCGGAGAAAGAGAGAGAGGGCCGCGGGGGGGAGGGGGGAGAGGGAGAGGGGGAGGTCCCCCTATCCTCTCACACATCTCAATCAGAGCAGCTTCTTTTTTTTCTTTTTAAAAAAATATACTTTATTGATTTTTTACAGAGAGGAAGAGAGAGGGATAGAGAGTTAGAAACATCGATGAGAGAGAATCATCGATCAGCTGCCTCTTGCACACCCCCTACCAGGGATGTGCCCGCAACCAAGGTACATGCCCTTGACCAGAATCGAACCCAGAACCTTTCAGTCCGCAGGCCGAAGCTCCATCCACTGAGCCAAACCGGTTTCGGCTGCAGGCACCTTTTAAGGAAAGAGAGGGCATGGGGCTTAGGGTACTTAGCACATGCTGATTGATGGTTTCATGTAAGGCACTTGATTAGGGACCTAAGGACTTAGGAATTGGGGGTGAGGGGGGTGGGGGGGGTTAGGGTATTTGGCAGGTGCTGATTGGTGGTCCAGTGCTCAGGAATGTCTGACTGCAGGTGGAATTTACGTCATTCTCCATCCATCAGTTGGAGGAAGGGAGGATCTATCACAAGGATAGTTTTCCATTGATTTTTAGAGATAGTGGAAGGGAGAGGATAAGACAGGGAGAAACAAACATTGATGTGAGAGACACACATTGACTGGTTGCCTCTGACAGGCACTCCTCCCCCCCCCCCCCCCCAAAGCACCCACGATCAGGGCTGGGGATCAAGCCTGCAACCAAGGTACATGCCCTTGACCGGAATCGAACCCAGGCTCCTTCAGTCCAAATACCCATGCTCTATCCATTAGGCCAAACTGACTAGGGCCTTAGTCACTGGTTCTTGACCTGATGTACCCAGAGTAAGGTTGCCAGATGAAATATATCTTAATATTTTATTTGCTAAATCTGATAGGGACATTGGCAATGTCCAGAGCTATTTTAAATGGTCAGAACAGGAGGAGTGTGTGCTACTGGCCTCTGGAGGGGGTGGGGGGAAAGTAGGGGAGAAGGCAGAGAGGGGGAGGCCAGGGATGCTGCTGAACACGCTGCCCTACATAGGGCAGCCTCCAGAACAAAGGGTCATCTGGTCCAACGCATCGATTGTGCTCAGATTGAGAAACGGATGTAAACAGCACTCAATAAGCCAGAGGTACATGGGAAATAAACGAGGAGTTGGCACATTTTCTGGTTGTAAATCGTCTCTGGGACCAGCTCCTGAAAGTACAGTAGTCTCCTCCCCCCACCTTATGTCTAAGACCCCAGTGAATGCCTGAAACCACGAATAGGACCTAACCCTATACACACTATGTTCTTTCCTATACATACACACCTGTGGTAAGGTGATCAGACGTTCCGCTTTTGGCGGGACAGTTCTGATTTTTAACAATTTGTCCCGCATCCCGCGGCATTTTTTTTTAAAAAAAAGTCCAAAAAATTTAAAAGAATCTTTCCAAAAATCGGGACTTTTTTTTTTTTTAAAAAAAAACGCCATGGGACGCGAAACAAATTGTTAAAAATCGGGACTGCCCCGCCAAAAGCGGGACGTCTGGTCACCTTAACCTATGGTGAAGTTTAATTTATAGATCAGGCGCAGTAAGAGAGAAAGAATAATGAGTAACAAAATAGAACATTTATAGCGACACACTACCATAAAAGTCATGTGACTGTGGACTCTCTCCCAAAGACCTTACTGTATGTACTGCACCCACCCTTCTCGTGATGACGCAGGATGGCACAATGCCTGCGAGATGAGATGAAGGGAGGTGGATGACGTAGTGCTTGGCGACTGTAAGGGTGACTTGAACGCAAGCACCGCGACACCACGGTGACAGTTGCTCTGATAACCGAGATGGCCCCTAAGTGACTCCCGGGTGGGGATGGAGCAGGGCAGTGAGAGATTCTCACACGATACTCAGAAACTGCGCAGCTGAAAACGTAGGAAGTGTTTATTTCTGCAGTTTTCCCTTTAATATTTCCGGAGTGTGGTTGTCAGGGCTTTTTTTTTTTAAATCTGTATGTCTCTTTCCTCAAAAGGAAGAGTTTGGACAATAATTGTGTTTTAAATTACTGTGGAGGCTGCTGAGTGGTCCGGGCTGGTGCTGGGAGCCCCGTGCACAGACATTGGTTATAAGTCCCAGGAGCTCCAGAGACAGCCCCACGCCAGCTCTGATGGGAGAGGAAGGTGCGGCTTCCCGGACAGAGAGCCTGGGCCCAGCTTTAGGCACAGAGAGATGCTGGGAGCAGGTGGCAATGACTGCTGGGTGGTGAAGAGGGAACTACACTGAGGGGCCAGATTATCATGATCTCTGAATGCATAATAATCTGGCCACTCAGTATAAATATATTAGAGGTACATGAATTTGTGCATGGGTGGGGGTCCAACCAGCCTGGCCAGGGGGAGGGGACATGGGCGGTTGGCCGGCCTGCCTGCTGGTGGAACTCCTGGTCGAGGGGATAATTTGCAGATTAGCCTTTTATCATATAGGATGTACACCGAGTGGCCAGATTATTATGCATTCAGAGATCATCACAATCTGGCCACTCAGTGTATACTTGCCTTTCACAACAATCGTCATGTAGCAATGGCACGCGTTGAGCTTACTGTTCGAATTTTCACAAAAGCCGAGGGGGAGGTGCTATCATTATCCCCATTTTGCAGCTACGGGGATTCAATACGTTGCCCAGGGCAGGTATCTGCTCAGCGCCAGCATTTCACCGGGGTCTGAGGCCAGGGCAGCCAGGAACTGCCTGCTCTGAGACTTCCTCAGGGGTCACAGGCCGTGAAACGTCACCATCTTGCTGCTTGGGAGTGGGGTCCCACGCGTCCACAGAGGCCGTTACGTGGGCTAAGCCCATACTCGTGGGCTTTGGGTCCCCCAGTGAATTTCTAGAGGGCGAAGGCCAGGAGGGGGACAGAGTCACCAGATCTGGCTTTGCCCTTCAGAGCCGGTCTCATGGCTGAGTGGCTTGGTGCCCTTAGAACTGCCTTCCAAATGGCACCCTTGGCAGGGGGAGCCGGGGCACTGCTGGAGGGACCACGAGGGGCAGAAGGTCAGCCAATCGGGCAGACCAGCAAGGGGCAGATCCAGCCTCTTGCCCTCTCCGAAATCTTGGACCCCATTCCACGTGGGGTCCACTTGCTGCAAAATAAATGTTTCGTGTTACAAGGGGACAGCGGAGATAGTGTCTCTCCCGCCCGGCCCGTTGCGAGCGGCCTCTGCCAACCGCTCGCTCCAGGCCTGGCCGGGAAGGAGCGTGCGGCGAGACAGGACAGGGCTCTGTTTGCAGAAAACATTTTCATCTGTCAGAAACCTGCCAGGGCCGCGGACGTTACATAAACCCTGACTCACGCAGGCGCATGCCTCGCCCTGCCTTGCCGGCCCGACCGGGTAACAGAATCCCGTTACCCTGGAGGTGACAGCTTTCTAACATTCTGCAGGCTTCTCCCAATGGCCCAGGCTCTTCGGGAACAAAGAACAAGCCACAAGAAACGCCCAGGGTGTGCGGTGTTTACAGGATCACAGACTCAGGCCCTCGCCCTGGTCAAAAGGGACCCCGGGAGGTCACCCGCCTCAGGGCCTCCCCCCACCAGGTGGCCCGGTTGGCCTGTCGCTCCTCTGCCAGCAGATTGAGCGAGAGCTCGGCCGAGTCCCGGGCCTGGTGCTGAGTTCCCTAAGGGCCAGCCCGCTTTTTCCATCGCAGAGTTTACAAGTGGGTTGGAAATGAGAGCGTCGTGCTGCCTCGCCGGGAACAAAGGTGTGCAGTGTGTGCAGCCGCTAGCCTAAGACACCAGCGTACGTCAGGCCCCCGTCTGCCCACTCCAGCCAGTCCCCCAGCAAAAGTTCATCCAAGAACAATAATAACAACAGGGTGGCTGACACTTACCCCGAGTTTCGATGTGCAAGGCACCGCTGGAACCCTCTCAAAGCCAGGAGGGAGCGCCCATCGGCACCATCCTTTTGCAGAGAGGAACTGTACTGTTTTCCTTGCTCTTTTTCTTTTTTAAAATATTTTATTGATTTCAGAGAGGAGGGGAAAGGGAGGGAGAGAGAGAAACATCCCTCTCTCTCCACATGAGAGAGAATCATTGATCAGCTGCCTCCTGCACACCCTCTCCTCTACTGGGGATTGAGCCGGAAAAGCAGGCAGGAATCGAACCTGGGACCCTTCAATCCGCACACAGGCTGATGCTCTATCCACGGAGCTAAACCAGCCAGGGCTTTTCCTTGCTCTTAAGTCAGGCAAGGTTCCCACCCGATTTCTTCGCTTCTCTTTCAGATGTCCAGGTGGCCCCTCATTCTGCATGGACGGTCTCCTGATGGCCTTCACACAGTCCCACCAGCTCTTTCTGTGCCTCTTTTTTCCAAGACCCGTTTCTTCCTTGTTCTTTAAGTCTGTAACCGCAGTCTACACCATGACAAGAGGAGCTTCTGCGTATACACTGCCTTGCCTGGCCTCCTCATGATTGTGGAGGCCCACCGGAACGCTGCGTAGCACAGGGGTTATGTGCGGATTCTGAAGCTCACCTGCTCACCGGCTCTGTGCTCTGGAGCTGTGTCACCTTGTCCCCAAATTCAAGGCCCCCCCGTTTCCTCACCCTCATGTGAAGTAGGAAGAATAATGCCCATTTCACAGGAATGTTAAATGAGGGCATATAGGAAGTGCTTACAACTCTGTGCCTGGCTCTTAAGTAGGTACAAGATAGTGTGTATTTTAACTAACCCAAAAGACTACGTGTCTCAAGTGCAGGGACGCTTTTGTCTTCTCCCCCAGCTGCCACGCTAGTGAGAGGCAACTAGAAAAAGCCGGATAAGCCTGTGCTGACCTGCCTGGTCTTTGGCTACTCACCAGAATGGTGGGACAGTATAGGCTGGCCTTTCCCGGGAAGCAGGAGGCATACCCCTAGAAGTATAGAAATGTTTCGTTTTGCTTGATAATACCTTGTAGGTGCTTAATCAATGCCATTGAATAAATTCATTATACTCATAAACATCAGCAAGCTGACTGAAGTGGAGAACGCTGGCCATTGCAGCTTTTAAAGGCAGAGAGAGAGATAGAGGGAACGAGTTAAGAAGAGGAAAGGTGATCTACCCCACTGCTCCATGCCTTTGGCTCCTTTCCCCAAGTGCGTGGAGAGTGCAGCTCCTCCGAGCCATCTCTGGGGCCACCTGAGGATGGGAGGATGCTTGGAACCAGCTTTTTCTGGAGGAAAAAACGAGGGGCCACAGCTCCAAATTGTAGCTGCTAATGTTGCTGGGAAGAGAAGCCAGAGAATGACCTTTTTCCTGGTGACTTCCCGCTGCAGACAGACCGCATGGCTCTGCCCAGATGGCTTGAACATCTCAGAGAGGTCCTGACACGTTTCTCAGGTTAGAGGACGATAAAGCAGCCTTCTCGGTCTGGAAGGGCCCCTCAAGATTACATGCCTATGACCAGGCGTGTAAGACACTGACACCCGGGAGAGAAGGGTCCAGAAGCTGCATGCCTTACGGTTTTGGTCTGTTGCCTCTCAGCATCTCGCCAGCTGGTCCTGCGGTTACATCTAGACATTGTGTGTTGGTTTGCTTTATTTTGGCCCAAGTCATTCCTTCCCTCCATGGCAAGGCCCCACTGCCCTGCCCACGGGCGTTGGTAAAGGATGCAAAGCACAGAATCTGCCCAGGCACAGTGCTTTAGTCAAGGTGGAAGCCCCTTGTCAAGGTCCCAGGAGGAGCCAGATTCAATAATTGGCTCAATATTGAACTTTGGGCAAATCTGAAATGAATCCAACAGAGGAGTGGGAAAGAGGTGAATGCAGGTGGGGGCCTGAGGAGAAGGACGAGGGGGCCTGGGAATGGGCTCCAGCACCGTCTTCTCCTTCCCCTCCCAGCCTGGGGCCATTCTGACAGGGGGAGGGGCTGCTAATTTCAGCCCCAGAGCACTGCTGTCATCCAAGCAGAGAAAGTGCTTTGGGCCTTGTTGGGGAGGGAAACATTATCCGCTCCCCTTTGAGGTTCTGGCTGGACGACTACTCAAATTCACAAGAGACAGATTAGCAGGAGAAAAACAAATTCAAGTCCCATACCACATATAGCTTCCATCTAAGTGGGAGAGGCCCAGGAACACTGAGAAGTGGCCAAAATGGTGGAAGCCACCCCCTGAAATACCACCTTCAGCTGAAAACAAAAGAAGACGTTGGGGGTGGGAGCCGGTTATGGGGGGGTGACCAGGGGAAGCGGGGTGAGTAAGGGTAAGAGTGTGACACACTCAAGGCCATGCCTCTCCTTTCATAGCGATGTCAGCGCCGGACCCTATGCATATAGGCATAGGCCATGGACATAGACAATCATGTGACTCGCCCTTGGGAGGGGCGAGTGTGGGGAGGAGGGGAGTCTAGGGGAGTAGGGGGAACCAACAGAAAAAACACACAAAGCAGACATCTGTCATACTTTCCAACAATAATGATAAATTTAAAAAAAAAAAAAAAAGAAAAAAGGGAGAGAGAAATATTTACAATTGACCAAGAACGAAGATTGTCTAAACCAAGCCCATGCGTGATCAGAAGGGTCACGTATGGCATGCCTACTCTGTTGGCCACTATACAAGGAGCCTTATTTACTTCACATTCTCAAAACAACCTGGCAACCTTCGGGACATTTATACCTGTTTCTCTGATGAGGAAACTCATCCAAGTCCACACTCCATACGGACAATCGGACCAAACAGAAGACCTCCAGCCCGTCCTAGGCTGGCACGGTCAGAAACGCCTTACGTGTTGGGTGCCCCTGGGACTTAAAACCAAATCCTCCAAGTGACGGTGACGACATCATGGCGGCATTTTGTTTTGTTCCAACCTACGCGAGAGCTGTGGAAGTTGCCAGAATTCGCTCTAACAATGCCAGCCTCTTAGAGACCTGGTCACATTGTCACTCATTTTTTCCTCTCGGAAGGAGGGAAATTCCACCGTAGGGACCAAGTGGTTGGCACCGGTTCACACAGCAGACAGCAGGAGAATGCGGGGATAAATGATACCGGACAGGGTTCCCAATCCTCATGTCAATGCTTTCCCTGTGAGGCCATCCAGCCTCAGATTACCCAGTCGCTAGTTACCGCCCTTTGTGAATATCCCTGTCTCCCCATCATTCTCTCTCGGGCCCCTGGCTTTCTTTCATGTCTCAGACAGGGGCTCCTGAGTGACAGGGAAGGTGGCATCTATATCTACCCAGGGCTGGCCTCCGGGACAGACCTGTCTTTCTCTTTCCTGTAAAACGATCCCCACATGCTTTGCTAGTGCAGAGAAGATGTGTAAAGTCGTCCCTTCCTCCCCCCGCCCCCACCCTCGACCTGGGGTGAGGGTAAATGAATCTAGCATCACAAACCCAGCCACAGAGTTAGGTGATCTGTGTGTAATGGGTTTAAGCAGTGTGTCTCCGGAGCTTAGCCTGCTCAGCATAAAAAAGGGCATAGAAATACCCCTCTCCGTGAAATCCTCTTGCATGCACTTCAGGAAATGCTCAAGACGGGGAGAAGACAGTGGGATTGATTTGAATTTCTTTTTGAAGGAAATCAATCTTACCGAGGAAAACTGTTGATGACGAGCCTTCTGGACTTGGGAGGAGAGTTATCCTGCTGTCATTAGATGTACAATTCCATAATGCCCAGAGGAGGGCCGGGTGATTTAATAACATGTCAATATTAAATTTCCTCATAAATAATCAGCACTTCCTGCATATCGGATGGGAACTTGGTTGTATAAATTTGGAAGACATCCAAATGGAGACAAATGACGTCTGTGACTGCTTAAGCCTCTGGGTCCCACTTATTGTGGGGGTCGCAGGAGTTTTGAGGTTTGGAACCTTTAGCAGCAAGTAAGGAAAAAGGTCCTGGGCCAATTGACTTTAAAAAAAAAGTATTTTTATTGATTTCAGAGAGGAGAGGAGAGGAAGAGAGAGCTAGAATCATCAATGATGAGAGAGAATCATTGATCGGCTGCCTACTGCATGCCCTACCCTGGGGTCTGAGCTTGAAACCCAGGCTGGGAATGCACTCTGGCTGGGAATCAAACCATGATTTCCTGGTTCATAGGTCAATGCTTAGCAACACTGCCCTTGTGCTCCCCTTCATTGTGCCAATGTCTCGAGACACTTACCTATTTGAATTGTGGGCTCTTTGAAGCTTGGGACCGTGTGATTATTTCTCTATGTATCGCTTTGCCTAGCAGTGGCCTAGGGTAAATGCTCCATAAGTACTTTTAGAGTAAGGTGACCAGACGTCCCGCTTTTGGAGGGACAGTCCCGATTTTTAACAATTTGTCCCGCATCCCGCGACATTTAAAAAAAAAAAAGTCCCAATCAGGATACATCTTTAGAACAAAGAGGCCAATGCTGATGCCATGACTCTCAGGCTCTCCGCTGACACTTGGCAGTACCTAGTGGACAGTTTGTAAAGTGAATTCAGATAGAAAAACCTGCTTCAGGAAGGAACCCTTAGTAATGTCACCTGAGCACCCATGAATGAAATGGAGCAGATAGGAAGAAATCTAGCAAAGCCTGGTTTGTTGAACTTTCTTCTAGATCCCACTGATCTGGGTTGCCCAGAAAGGACTGGTTTACCACATGTTGTCCACCTGTGAAACTACCCTCTTTTCTTTTGAAATCCCACCCTCCCCTTCTCTTTTATCCAAAATGGCACGTACACCTCAATTGCCTAATGTGTCTTTGGGTCTCACATCTCATGGCACCGCTGCATGTAGATCCCTAATGAACTTGGGACATTTTCTCCTCTTGGTCTGTCTGTTAAACGTGTTAGCCCAGGTAGGAGAACTTAGAAGGTCAGAAGAAAATCTTTTTCTCTCTCCCGGTCCCCCCATCCCACAGTATCATATTTATGCTTCACGACAACCTTTTAAATGAAATTATTTTCCCCTTTTTCTGTTTGAACCATTGAAGTTCGGTGAGATCAAATAACTTGGGGCAGGTCCAAGGACAAGCTGGTTAGACTCTGGGCCCAAAGGCCACGCAGGCTTCACCAGGACAGAGGCTCACTCCCAGTCTAAGTTCTGTTGCCAGTTCGGCGCGACTGTGAAGGCAGGAGGGTAGGCTGTGGAACCAGAAGAAACTAAAACATTGAAAGTAATGAAAAGGCGACGGAACCATAGCGGCGGGAAGCTGGAACCCTGAGACAGAAACACCAGGTAACCGTGGAAAGAGACAGATCAGGGGTGGGGGACCGGGAAGGGATTAACCAAAGAATTTATATGCATCGGTGCAGAACCCATGAACACAGACAATAGTGCGGTGAAGGCCTGGGGTAGGACGGGGGCGGGGTGAAGGGGAGCCAAGAGTATGAGAAATGGAGGACATTTGTAATATTGTCAACAATTTAAAAAATGAGTGAAAGAGAACAGACAGGTCGGGAGCGCCACCGAGAACTTAGGGGCGGGGCGTGGGCGGGGCGTGGGCGGGGCGCCGGGAGACGTGCGGACCCTTGCGGACCGCTCCACTGCCGCCTCTCTGGGGGGGACCATAAAGGGACAGGAGAGTGAGTGCAGGCCTGTGGCAATCTCCGGGAGTTGCTTAGCCACGTCCTTCTAACCTGTCCTAAATAAAAGTAGAAATGTCACTCTTTTTACCTGAGGGGAGCTCTCGAGGACAAGCAGGAAGGGGACTGGAGGTGGCCCTGCCCATGGTGTCCCCCCCTCTGCATATTGGTACGTCCCGTCCTCCGCCGTGGAGCTGGCGGCTGCGCGCGCACCCTCTGGCGGGGCGGGGCGGGGCGGCCTCGTGGCGCGCTCCCGCTGCGCCGGGTCACGCGCCCTCGCGCGCGCCGAGGCCTGGGCGGGCGGGCGGGCGGGCAGGCGCCGCGGCGGGGGCGCGCGCCGTGACTCCGCCCCGCCCCCTCCCCCGAGTCCGGGTGCGCGGCGCGGCGCTAGGAGAGCGGGGACCCGCGCCCCCGCCCCGCCCCCGCCTGGCGCGTGGAGGCCGCTCGGATCGCTGTCGCCGCCGTAGCCGCCCGCGCGGGATGACCTGGGGCGGCCCCGGGAGCCGGCTGCCGCGAGAGATCTGGGGGCTCCGCCGGGCCGCCGAGAGGTGCGCGGTGGTCTCGTCGCGGGGTCGGGGGTGGGGGGTCGGGGCGGTCGCGGAGGGCGGCCGGCGGGCCCTGGGGCGCGGGGTCTGGGGCTCGGGCGGAGACGCGGGGGGGCGGGGTGGGGAGAGGACCGCCTCGTGGTGGAGGGCGGGGTGTCAGTGACAGGGACCCGCCCGGCAGGTGGGACGAACCTGGCGGGGAGCGGGGGCGCCGGCGCGTCCCCGGGGAGCGGGTGTCCCCGCCCCTCCTCAGCCTCCGCTCGCGGGGCGCCCTCGGGACGGTGGCTTCTGCGGGGCGAGCGGGAGGAACGTCCCGCACGGGGTCTGGCTTTCTGCTGTCACACAAGACGCCGCGCCTGCCCAGCCCCGGGAGCCCCTTTGCCTTCTCCAGAAGCTCCCTCCCGGGATTGCCTCTTCTCAGTTCTCCATCCATTGCAGCAGCTCGCTCTTGAGTCCAGCCCGCAGCTTCCAACCTTTGTGGCTTTTCACTCCACATCTAGGACTGTCAGTCATAAATCACAGAGGTGGGTGGTGGTGGGGGTTCAAGGGACCCCCCCGATCTTCCCCTCCTTGTTCCTCCGGACCCCTCCGGACCCCACCACGTCAGGTGGAACGCTGTCCACCAGGAGGGGGCTGCTCCGGAAAGCTTGTCCTTCCTGGCCGGACTCCAGAGGGTGGCAGGTGCTCGGAGGGCAAGGCTGCCTTCCAGCTGACATCTAGAATCCGGAGAACCTCATGCACTGAAACGCAGCAGCCCCTGCACCCCTCCCTATCAGACACCCCGAGAAACAGGAGGTCGGACTTCCAGGTAACATGAGATTGGTGCTCAGTCCGGTGTGTGGCCGGCCACGATGAAAGAGGCCAATGCTGCTGATGCCACGACCCTCAGACTCTCAGCTGACACTTGGCATTACCTAGTGGGCAGTGTCCGGGAGGAGGAGGAGAAGAGAGAGGGCTGGGAATTGAAAAGGGTTTGTTCTTGGTATGATCCTGAAAACATCCTATTTATTACCTTTTAGAGCTCGGTTTTTTTTGTTGTTGTTGTTGCTTTGAATAGTCTGCTTTAGCTGAAAATGGATGGGCTAGGGAGGGTCAGTTCAACTTCTAGGACAAGGCGAAAGGGAACGTCAGAAACGTTCTGGACGATTTTAAAATCAGCCCCTCGCTAGAAAGCATTCTTAAGGCACCCAGAAAGGCACCACATATACCGTAGTTTCTGTTATGCACATGTTGAAATAAACTGCTTTTAAGTTAATACGAGAAGGACGGCTTGCAAACCTGTTTCATTTTGCGAAGACCTGCCCTTGGGTGTGTGTTTGGCAGCGTATGGAACAGAAACATTTATACTTCTAGAAGAAACACCCCTGTATGTTGTTTAACTTACACACACACACACACACACACACACACACACGTGGATATAGTATCTGGGAAATCTGTCTTTGAGTGGTGTAGTCAACCAGGAAAATCAGTCACTAGAGGTAGTATGTTTGTGTAGGAGCCCACTTGGGATGCTTTGATTGATGGTTATGGTTCGCACCCACCTCTTCCTCTGTGGAAAGTGCTTAAACAGCGAGGCTCTGGAGTCAGGAGGTACAGATACCTCTCTGGACGCCGGGCACACCGATCTGGCCTGCGCAGGTTGGGTTCTGCATGGGCCTTACGCCTTGCCTTCTGTGCAGGTGGTTTGACGTTTGAGCATGAAGGACCCCCATCCCATTCACAAGGTCTATAGAGATGGAGGGCTTTGTGGAGGAATGGGGGTCTTTAAAGAGGTCAGGTGAAATCTGTGGACCGGTTTGCTGTGCTTTCCTCTTATTTTTTTTTCCATGCCGGCCTTTTATGCTTTCATGACTTTCTAAAAACGATGTCATTGATGGTTTTGTCAAAATAAAAGCCGAAGTAACATTTTCCTTCTCTAGAAAACGTTTCTTTTGCAAACATGTAGACTAACATGTGGTGATGATTTCTAAGTAAAGTCCAGGGGCAATGATTTCAGGCATTCAGCATTATCTTATTCAGGGAAATCAGACAGGGGGGGATAGAACATTAAAAAATGAGTAATTTAAAAATTTGTTATTTATAACACTTAATTACATGAGGCGTTGCCTGTTATTAGCGTTTATACTGCGCAGAGGTGCAGGGAAGACATCAGAAGAGTAGATGAGCTGTCTGGCAGGTAGTATTTAGGCAGATGATCTTACCACTTAATAGCAACTAATTAGATTAGAAAGGGAATTCGGAGCCTGGTTGCTAAATACATTGCTTTGAAGGACTTGATTTACAGTTTGTGCTGGGTGCTTTTCCCCCAAGAAGTTTTGTTATCTTGGAATACTCTCAAATAAAACATTTGAGAGTAATGTTTTATTGTTTTTATGTACAATTTTATATTGTGTGTAAACATTCCCTTTATTTATAAACATTTCATTTATAAGTTTTTGTTGTATAGATGGTACTGATTCACTTTCAAGATAATAAGGAGGAGGGCTTTACCTGGTATTTTTTAATTAAAATGAAGTGTATAGAATATATTTAATCACTTTAAAAATATTGGATTACAATTAAATGAAAAAAACTGGCATGGTATTTTTTTGGGTTTTTTTTTTTGGTTTTTTTTTTTTAATCCTCCAAGTTTTCCCTCATTGTTTGTGCTCTTTCCCCCATTGTCAGGCTTAAAACATACAGTATCATTGTCATGTGTCCTCTGAATAATGGTCCTGAGGTGATATTATTAATGTGGCTTTTTAAAATCAAACTAATTATACTTGCCTAAAAGAGCCACATGTGTGTGATTCTCGCTGCCTGGTGCCTTTTGAGAGCCCTGGAGACAAGCTAGTGAATAGAGCTGAAAATTCATTCTGTATTTGATTAAATGGAACAGACTCTCTGCTCCTTACCCCAGCAGGGGCTATGAGATCTCTTGATCCCCGAAGCGGCTCCAAGACCCTGGGAATTCCATTAGCGAGCACCTGAGGAATTTCTGCCCTGCAGTGCCTTTTTTGTATGTGTGTATGTGTGTGTGTGTGTGTGTGTGTGTGTGCAGAGGGAGTGGAGCAGCCGTGAGGAGGGAGAGGAGGGAAGGGGCGGAGAGAGGCTACATTAGAAGACTCCATATGTTAGCAGATCTAAAATCAAGGCATGACTTAACAGCTTATCTCATAAGAGAAGAGCCCAACCCAGAGGCAGATTGCTAGTCAGGACTTTTCCTGCAAGCAGCTAGCTCTGTGGCCGTGTGTGCTTTTCGCACTGAAGCGAACGCCACTATTAAATACAGAAAGTCATTTTTCTGCTTTCCCTCCGAAGTACAAGCATATACACGTTGCAGATTGGGTAAGTTTTCTCTGAATGATCTATTGATAAACATGTAAAATTGTGTTACCGTTTGGTCTCGCCTGCCAGGGCGCATGTATTGTTTCACTAACTTTTTGAAGTGAGAGCTAAATCTGACTTTTATGAGAAGCAAATCGTTTTTGCAGAGGTGAAACGCTTGTTTGAACAGGCATGTTTGAGTTTGCTCTTTTGTTTTTCTATGATTTTACTGTGTTTCTGTTCTGTTATAGAATTTAAATTTATTTAGGGAATAGCTCTCTCCTGTTGTCTTTTAAGAATCCTATCTGGTGTGTAGTGTATTTTTTTTTTTTTTTTAAGGGATTGCTTTGTAGATTTGCTAGCAGCTTCGAGTAAATGAAAATATATCTGCTAAAAGTATTCTGTAAACATTTTTTGGAGTAAAGTTTTTGGGAAATATTAGTGGATCTTCCTCTCTGGTGCCCCCTCCCCCCCTCACCCCTTTCCCCCATATAATTTTTGGATACACTTTCAGAATGTTAGCCCAGTTTGTTTCTTATGTTCTTGGATGCCATAGTTTTGATTTTCATCTTTTGAGAATAAACATGAATCTGAACTCTACTGCTTGTAGGTTTCCAGGAATGCAGAAGATTGTGCAGTAGCTTATTTGATGGTTAATTTGATATTTTGTCCCTGCTTAGCATCATGTTGTATATCATGTATTACCATGCCCTCCTACTAAATTCTCCCTCACAATACACTGTTTAGAAAATAAAGAAGCCTTTTAGAGAATATGTTTAAAAATGTTTCCCACCTTAATCCAGGTCATGCCTTCCACTAAGTATGGCCAAATTGAAAGGACTCTTGAATGAATTGGCGTAAACACTGTGGCTAGCATTGTGCCTGTCTTGGTTCATGAATTGTTCAGTTGCTCTGCTGTGTGATGTATTTTGATAGTCCACAGATAATAAAAAGCGACCCCAAAGAATATATTTTTCTATATATCAGTTGTAATGTGAGTAAGGACTTCAATTCGTGAGAGCCAGTGATATATCTTTAATCATAGAATTTAAGGAATTGTAACGTTCCTTACACTTGAGAGGACAAAAAAAAAAAAAGGGTACAGATTTGTTATTGAAACTTCAGGTTTTATATTCTGCTCATGTTTTGTTGCTTGTAACTGCGTGCTTGGATTTTTATAGCACCCTAATACAAACAAGAGAATTAAGAAGTTGACATTGAGCTTGCCGCTCAGCTATTCTTGTTACAGGCTGGCTCACCTCTTTATTTATGTGAGCTTGCACAGTGATCTTGACCTAAGCTTTGGCTTTCTGTTCTACCAAATGGGGATCATAACAATAGTATCTCTAACCACTGTTGGGGATTACAAGAGATAATGAAAGGAAAGCGCTTGGCACATGGTAAAACCTCTGTGAATGTGAGCGCTGGCATTTTCAGTAATTCCTCCTGTGCAGGAGGCTGTTCTTTCCGTCCAGAAGTGATTTCTTGGAAGTACTAACTAATGAGGGATACTCTGAAGTTAGTAATAGTGTGGACATATGTAACTGCCATAAGTTTTAGTGTGCTACAGTTTTCTTAATTTTGCCATTGAACCTTAAAAGACACCTGAAAGCAATGTGTTGTTTTGTTTTTTTTTCTTTCCCAATTGAGGTGGAACACAGAGATGTATACAAGCATCCATCTAATGTACACTAAGTGAACAGCTAGGTGAGCTTTACATATGCATACACATGTGTAACCAGTGCCCAGATAGATAAGCAACAACTGTTCTCTCTACAGATTAGATTTTATCATAGATTAGGTTAGCCCAGTGGTCGGCAAACTCATTAGTCAACAGAGCCAAATATCAACAGGACAACGACTGAAATTTCTTCTGAGAGCCAAATATTTTTAAACTTAAACTTCTTCTAATGCCACTTCTTCAACATAGACTGGCCCATGCTGTGGTATTTTGTGGAAGAGCCACACTCAGGGGGCCAAAGAGCCGCATGTGGCTCGAGAGCCGCAGTTTTATCAAATTCAAGAATAGGCTAATCCTGTAGTTAGCCTATTCTTGAACTTGAGAAAAGTGGACTCAGACAGCATGTGTCTTTTTATATCTGGTTCCTTGCACTGCTCATTGCGTCTGTGGGATTCATCCGTCATCATGTATGGTGGATATACATGCCTTTCACATGGTTGTAGCATCTTTTGTATTTTGAAATCCGTAGCAGTTCATTTTATTGGCATATGGTCAGTGGGGGGGGGGGGGGGGAAATAACAGTACTTCTGCCTAACTTATTAGAAAATCAGATCCCAGTGGCTAGCTTAGAAAAATACCCATGACCTTATTTGTATACATTAAAAATGGGTTGAAGGTAATATCATTACCTAGAGTTACAATTAATTCCATAAATCAGATTTTTTGATAACTGCATTTATTTTATTTTTTGTTTTTGGAAGGGAATGGAGGGAGCCTCGAATTAGAGAAGAACTATCTATATCATCTTATGTCCTTCATTTCTAGGATTTAATGCCATAATCAATACTTAGAATTGCAGAGAAGTGACCATCACCTCAGCATTAGTGTAATATTCTTTTAGAAGACAATGAAAAAACACAATGTTATTTTGAAGAAAAATAAAATCCACCCCCCTCCCCCCCCCAAAAAAAATGGAGATAGTATGTTATACTACGGGAAGAGTGTAAAGAATGGGACTTCCGCTCAATTAGACTGACTGGCTATATAACCTTAACAGTTACTGTCAGGTTGTGCCTTCGTGTTTAGAATTTCTGTTCGCATTGTTGGAATTCCCTAATATGCCAAATACAGTTTCTTTCCCCAAACAGTGAAACAAGAACACACGATGCTGTTGATGAGTCCGAAGTGTTTGTTTTTATTTAAATTTTGGAGGGAGCCATGGTTGAGATGAATAATATTTCTGTTCTTGGAAATGTGGAAGGATTTTCTGGCTGGTGTGCTTGAACACATGCCACTTTCTCTCTCAGGAGACGTTGTATTCTCAGCACTTGTAATTTTATTAAATCTATTTTTCATAGCTCCTTGACACAAAGTCATTCTTCACTTGCAGCCATGTGCAGGGATGGGTTCCCCTGCATTCCAGGGGGACAAGCTGTCCCCCTTTCTTCTGAAATCAGACCACCAGTGGCCAAAACTCCAATGGGGGAGGGGAGAGTTAAAATAGTGATATATGATGCATCCTTTGTTCCATAGGGCGCTCAAAAGATGCACTTTTTGTTTCACAAGAGGGAAGGACTAACTATCTGACACACAGAGCTGTCTCATAACAGAAAATGCACGCTGGAATTGGCATGAGCTCCTTATTACTGATAAGTTCTTGTGGCATTTGCCAAAGATGCATGGAAAGGATCGCTTCCTTTGGTGATGGATTGGACCACGTGATCTGTAAGGGCCTTTGCAAGTACTTGAAATAGGCTTTATGGGAATCTCCACAACCACCGGATGCATAAGGGGGGAGGAAATGTTTTAAAACATTTCAAATAGCCATTGGGTCAATTCATTCTCTCAAACCAACCCTGGTATAAAGTTGAGTGAGGATTTTTCACTCATAAGTAAATGTCAGAGATTCCCCCCCTCCCCCAGTATTTTAAGTATATTGGTGTCAGAAATGATGATACTGACAAATTTGGTATCTGCTCCCTTTGGGTATAGGTACGCTTCTGAGAATTTATTTCAAGCCCTCTGTTGACAGAGTTATTTATTCTCCCCCACAACAAGTTATATATAAAGTAAAACTTTATAAATGTACCTCTTGTCTCTGTCTTTTTCCTCCAGCCAAACTTTTCTACACTTGAATTTCAAGAGGGAGAAATAACTCGTATGGGAGGAGAAAGGCTATGTCAGTGACTTATCCAAGCAATGAAACTATATCCTGAGGACATAACCTAACCATCGTCATCTAATCGAACCATGTGCACATTTTGTATTCGTAAATATATGTTAATTATGTTAATAATGGATATTTAGAGTGATTGAAAGGAGTATAGAATCCCAAATCAACAAAATAGTAATTTCTCTATTTAATAAAGCAGAAAAATAGACTAAGTTTTCACTGTTTTATACTTCTGTTTACACATAAAGCCCTCTGTACCCTCCCTGTAACCTCTAAGATCTCTCTCTCTTCTCTGTTTCCATGATCCTACCCCTCCCGCCTTCTTTTGAAAATTTGAGGGAGGACTGAGAGGTGAGGTGATTCAGAATGTGAGACAAAACAATAGTCATTAACTCCTGCTTCACCTGCTGCTGCCTCATCTCCCTGTCTCCAGTCTTGGTTTTCTCTTTTCCAAATCATCCATTCTACATTTTGCCAGAGAAATGATCTTCCTAAGGCATAAACCTGACCACGTGACTGCTCTTAAAACCGACTTCTCCTAAGACCCCACGTTGCTCACTGATTAGAGCCCAGGTCTTCGCTAGGGCGGACACGGTTCCTTGGTACCTGGCGCTTCTGCAGTCCGCAGCTACAGTGCATTCCTTCCGTGAACAGACCTTGCTTTCTCTGCTGCTGATATGGTCGGTTTAGGGTGAATCTCAAGATTTTTAATGACGCTGGGTAGCCCACACTGAGTAGCAAGATGCTAAACTATCTCCTCTAGATCCATGGATGATTTCAGCACACAGTTTTGTTCTTAAAAATCCAGTGAAATCGGTGACTGTCTGTGCCACGTTCAGGTATACCACAGCTGCAAATAATGAAGATTAAAGAAAACGATAGATGAAGGGAAAGATGAAGGGAAAGTAGTTAAGTGTTGCAACTACCGGGACATCTGTGTCATTTATTACTGGAACACTTGACTAATATTGCAACAATTTTATATATTTAAAATGTGTATTTTTGTTCTGTGCAACATTACATGTCTCTAGAGAGCTGATGTCATGTTTCGTGTGTTTGTGTTCAGACACTCAGAATTACAGGAGTTCTCCTGGATACGTAGGGACTAAAAAGTGCATTCTGGCTTCTGTCTCTTGCCAGGGAAACGTCTGACAGTTATTGGCTTTTTATGGTATCGGAAGAAAAGTAATTATTATTCTCTATTTTACTATAATTTGATATCTATTCAGTCCAGTAATCCTCCTACACACTGGTTGGAGGTCAAGTTGGCAACAGGGACGAATGTCTCAATGGATAAAATACTGCTTTTATCAGGCCATAAAATTACTGCGGTGACATCAGAACTTGGCAGCCTCTTTTATTCCAATAAAAAGAAAAATAGCATCATAAGCTGGGGAGAAGACATTTTCCCTGCCCATTTATTTTGGCTTATTTTCATGGTTTTGGCCTCAGGGCGGGTGTATAACAAAATAACAGCACACGGAATAAGGCGGTGAGGATTGGAGAGAACAGTTTCAGCTGGAGTGGGCATCTCTGTTCCGGTCATTTCAGTGCTTCCTCTCAGATTGTAGAGAATGAGTAGAAGAGTGGCCTGAAGAACCCTTATCTGTAAAATGGAGTTAAACTTCTTCGTTTGCCTGGATATGACATCGCTTGCAACACATTGGAAAAATTTTGACGTTTGGCTTATAAGATGTGAGGCTAAATGTCTGAATGAAACTATGAATGCGACAGTACAGTTTTGTAGGAAAGGTGCCCTTGACTCCTCTTTATAAACACCCGTAAAATAACATCATATTACCAATCGAGTCATTGCTCACCTTTGCCGTGACATTAGATTTTTAGATGTTAGCATGCTTTAATGACAGCTCATATATCAGGATTTCAGTTTGGTGTCCAAGTATCTGAGCAGTATAGCAGATCCTGGGGCTGCCAAATACTGAGGAGATCTATACTAATAAAAGGGTAATATGCTAATTAGGGCAGATGTCCATCTGGAGAAAGGCAGCCATGAACCCTATCGGCTGGAGAAGGGCTGAAGGACCTTCCCCAGTGCTTGAATTTTCATGCACCGGGCCTCTAGTACTTTTATAATTCTTAATAGATTGCTAAACTCTTGAGTAAAACCACACTAAATTCTTACTATTATGTTGTCTCCCTAATTTAGCTCAGTGGTTCTTACTGTGATCACCTTCTTGAACATGGTCGTTTGATTGTTTCTTCCATTATGAAATTACAGGTTTTGTTTTGCAGGAAAGAGGATTATTTAAAACTAATTTTAAATGTGTATTCTGTCAAGTCATAATCTGATTAGGAAGTTCTGATCTCTTAATCGGTTTTTGTTTCCTGTTTATTGAAAATTGGGCAACCTTTCTATTTTATGGTCAAGTCCTTTTTGAAATTAAAACAAAAACAGATCAAACTTCTATCCAGAGTTCCCCATTCTAAGCTCTAGTCATCATGTTTTAGGTTATTTTATATTTGAGTTGAATTTGTCTTTTAAAAGAAACCACAGTTCTCATTTTTGACTGTAGTCTATCTAGGTCTTCCATGCATTTTTAGATTACGTTTTCTTTCCCCATCTTCATCTCGTGGCTAGCTGAAGGCGATTTTGAGTTATTACAAGATGGGTTGTTAACTGTGGTCTCTTATTAAGCTAGCAAGCACACTTGTCATTATTTGTTATTTCTTTTGTGTTCGAGGATGCATTTTAAAAGAGCTATTGTCATAGTGGTTAGGTCTTAAAATAATTTCACATTTGTTACTATGGCAGCAGCCACAGTGGGGTTTTTAATCATACAATACAGCGCGTACAGACATTTGATACCAATGCTTTGTGGCATCAAGTAAATGTTAGCCCAGGGATTTGACTAACATACATTTTACTACTGTGAGCAGGAGTCTCATAGCTGACTCCCAAAGTGGGTTTCTAAATGGGAACCCTGTGAGTCCAGGCTGCATCCCACCCCACATGCAAACAACAGCAGAAATTCTCTTAAAGACAAATTGTCAATGGTTTACTTATTTTGGGATTTCTCTTCCAGATTGGTAGATTATTAGGGGAAAAGTAAGGACATGATCAGATCTGTAAACAAGCCTTTGAACGGTTGATCAGATCCATGTTTTCTTAGCTAGTTAGACCATGTACAGAATACTTGGCTGTGGTCACAGATGTCAGCTGAGCATGGAATCAAATTAACAGGCCCCACTCATCCAACTCCTGAGGCCTTTAGCAGCCAAGAATGAGGCCCCGAGTTTTGAATCTTTTTACTTGTGCAAGTAAGGGTTTCCTCCCATTTGTGTTGATATGTAATTTTTCTGGGGAAAAACATCCTTTCATGTGACATTTAGTAGGCAAAGTCCCCATTTACTTGTAAAAGTTCTTTTTCATTCACTAAACAATACTAACATCTTTTGTGTCAGTACCTACAGTGACTGTGCTGCAGGTATCCTTGGGCAATTTAATCCTATCTAAGCAAAGCCTAATATGCTGTGACCGGTTGTCGGGTCGGCCATTCAACAAATCTAAGAGTAATATGCTAATGATATGCTAAGGTCACTCAATGGCGTGCCATGATGTGCACTGACCATTAGGGGGCAAACAGTAGACCAGTCAACCAGTTGCTATGAGATGCATTGACCACCAGGGGTCAGATGCTCCAACTGATAGGTTAGCTTGCTGCTGGGGTCTGGCTGATTAGGCCTGAGCGAGACGGGCCCTACACACCCTGGAGCCCTCTCATGGTCCCTCCCCAGCTGGCCAACTTCCTACATCCCTCTTCTGCTCCGATCATGCACCGGTGGGGTCCCTCTACCTGGCCTGCACCCTCTCACAATCCAGGACCCCTTAGGCGATGTCAGAGAGCCAGTTTTGGCCCGATCCCACAGTTATGAGTCCAATTACACCTCCTGTCTCATGGTCCTGTTTACCACATACACAGAATAATTCCCTCCATCTCTCCATTTCTGATATTGAGCATCCCTTAAATAACTTTTATAGAGCCCATTGTATGTTGTGGAATGAATATAACATCGACATTGATACGCTCTTTGTCTCAACAGTTGCTCCACGGTACCCCTGTATCCCAGACATGACAGGTGATGCTGAAACACAGTCTGTTTTTCATTTCCTAGAGGTGTTAGAAACGGAATACAAGATTTGCAGTTTTAAGTGATTCTTTTAATACTACTTTTAACAATTGTTAGCTCTTTCTCTTTTGTCTTCTATCACGGTATATGTTGGGTAAAATAAATGCCAACTCTAAAGCATTTAATGGTAGCTAATTTGTGTTTCAGTGTCGATTAAAACTGTTGTTAACTGTTCAGTGAAATAGTTTAAAAATGGTTTCATGACTAGTTTGATGGCCGGATTGAGAAGGAAAGAAAGAAAAGCAGATATTCCTAAAGGCACATTTTGCTCCTCCTCTTTTGTTGGAGTGAAGACTGAGTTGTAATAGCAACAGAGTCCAGCTCCCAGTACGAGGTGTGAGGCTGTTTATTTTCACTCTGGAGATGTATATACTACAGAAGGAAAACTCTGGCCTCGCTAAGCCTAAGCAAATCATTACTTATCTGCGACCTGGCAGGCGATTTGATTAAGGTTGACAGAGCTCGTATAATATCAGAACCAGGCCCTCTTACTGATTGATGAGCCTTGTCAGTAAGTTTTTGGTTTTGTGTTTTTTTTTTATCTGAAAGGAGAAAAACTGGACAAGAATGAAAACGTGTTCAGATCTCTAATTGCCAAGTATAAACCAAGTCTGTAATGTAGTTTTTATCTATAGTGACTAATATGTATTCATTTGTATGCTGTTTTCTTAGGTTATAATCAAATGGTTTTAAAATAATACTTCTGTGTCAGCAGCTTTTACATGATTAAAATTTTGACATTTTAGAGATTTTGATTCGTGTTTTAACATATTTTTGAACTTGGTTTTCTTTGATGTTCTACATTTAGTATAGCAGTGTTTTTATCCTACAAATAATTTTTCTCTTCATTCTCTGAGTTCTTTGGAAGTCCTTGCCTTTAATTTAAGGCATTTTTAACCCCTTGCTTGCCAACTATGTGAAAATGATTTGCATCTTTGTCATGGCATATCTGCGCTATTGAGTGTGTGACTGGAATATGTCAGTTGTTCTTGGCAACATTTTCAAAGAGTCTATATACAGGACTGAGTCCAACGAAAGAAGACTATTTCTTCTTTATTACTCATATACTGTTTAGTAGAAACGAGTATAGGACTGGAAGACCACTCCCCCATTTGAAATTAATTTAGCATATGGGATTTCCTAATTAATGAAGATATTGAATAAAGAATGAATTAGCTTCCTGTAAGTGGAATTTCGATAACCAGGGAATTTTCAGGTAGTGTATCATAAGGAGTTAGATGAGAGTAAGCTCTGGAATTAGAGCGCCTGGGGTCACATTCAGACTCCATCCTATTCTAGTGATACAACGTCTAGCCTTAGTTTCCGCATCTGTAGAGTAGGGTGGGTAACTTATCGGGCTAGTGGGTCCTCTCATTCAGTCCCACCAACAGAGCGATTGGCACTTGGTAGGTGCTTCTGGAAGGTGAGCTAGCGCTGTTCCTATTGTTACTGCTATCTACAAGGTGGCTGAGATTGACAAAATAGGATATAGCTGAACTAGAGACTGTCAAATCAAAATGAGTATGGATTAAACTTTGAGGGAGCCATAAATGTGGGAGTAAGCTAAAATTATGTGTTTCGCTCCTGGGTTGGCCAGCATGTGGCACTTAGCACAGAGGGCAGTTAGGTTGAGTGCTGTGTGTAGCAGCTAAGGGTGAACTTTTGGGTAAACTCTTGGATCCCCAAACAACCAAACACCCTCTGAAACTTTCTTGCCCCCCAGATTTCAATTGTGTTACTCTGGGATCTTCCCTTTCTCCGTCTCATCTCCCCAAACTCAATATAAACATGCTTCAGCTTAAAACCGGGAAAATAAAATTTCATTTATAAGAGATGTACTTTCTAACTCACCTTATTAACATGTTCTTAAAAGCAAGGGATCGCCGAAACCGGTTTGGCCCAATGGATAGAGCGTCGGCTTGGGGATTGAAGGGACCCAGGTTCAATTCCGGTCAAGGGCATGTACCTTGGTTGCGGGCATATCCCCAGTAGGGGGTGTGCAAGAGGCAGCTGATCGATGACTCTCATCGATGTTTCTAGCTCTCTATCTCTCTCCCTTCTTCTCTGTACAAAATCAATAAAATATATTTTTTAAAAAAGCAAGGGATAACTGTCATTGTAATCCTTTGCTAACTTTTTCAAAGGGAAAACTTCTTGCAAATTCCTAATATCTATTAAATAAGTTTTATTACTAATCTCATTTAAGTATATACAAATGATCTAGATGCAAACTTAATCTTAAATTTTTTTTTAGATTTTTAAGTTTGCATCTAGTTCATTTGTATATAATTAAATGAGATTAGTAATAAAACTAGTAGTAGGAAGATACTTTGCTTAGCTTATATTTTACTTATCTATTTGATTTGAGTCTTTTAATTTTAAGTATGATTAACACTTTTCCTTTTTAATAATGAACTTGCTTTTAACTACTGGACCAATATTTTGTGGGTCAATCCCTTTAGAAATCTACGCAGACATATAATGCTGAAAAATTAAAACCACGCAATGAAATGTAACCTTTACTAATTGTCGCTGAACCATAGTACTGTGGGATCTCCGCAGTACATGTGTTCCTAATGTGTAGCCATCTGCTGTGTCATATGCTTTTTAAATTTGGCACGTTGTGCTGCCATGAGCTAGGGTAATTCATGTCTCCTACTTTTTACCTTTTTCAAAACTTCCTTTGTACAGTATTCCGTAACATCATTAGACCTTCACATGTCACCTATATGATCCCAAAACACAAATGCAGATTGGGCACTCAAATTTCATGGCGTGTCTTCATTGTCTGCCTGATGATTCGGAGTAAACTGACACTAATTTGAGTTTCAGCAGCGCAGAAACAATGACATTTTAAAAAAACACACCACGATTTTCGTGCCTCTAAAAAATCCATCTGTGGACTGAAATAGAGAAAAAGAACAAAAACCTGTTAGGGTTGAGAATCTTTTCAGAATGAGAAGTGGCTGTGGACTCACACTGAAGTCAGTGGACTTAAGACCTAACCTGTAAAAGCCCTGAAGACTTTTGTTTAGAAAGCCATGTGTAGGACGGGGATTATTGCGTGTTCAAATTTCACCCCTGTCATTTATTAGCTGTGTAGTCTTGGCGAGGCCATGGGAGCTTTCTGCATTTCCGTTTCCTCATTTGTAAAATGGAAATAATATCTGTTTTTAAGATTGTGAGGATCGGTAGCAATATATGTCAGATCTTTCACTCATAAACTTATTAATTGGTAGCTATTGTTGTTCTTTGAATAGTTAATCTCATAGGACAGATGTTTGGTAAGATGCATAAATACATATATATTTCCAAACCAACCAATGATTCTGCCTCAGTGGAAGCAGGAGGCAGGGGTGGAGTTGAATGTCGGAATTATCTGGCCAGGGTTTCCATGCTGCATGTAGAGTCCTGCCTCCCTCAGTCATTCCCACGTGACCCACCACTTCCATTGGGGATGTGGCATTTTCTGTTGTCTGGAGACCTACTGACTGAAACACTCGAGTCTTTCTCTGGCAGCTCTGATTTAAATACTTGCATAACATTTTGCTTTATATCTCCTTATCATAAAGATGAACTTAGTTAGTTATCCAAGTAATTAGCACATTTATATTGCCTGATACTGACAGGGAATGACTGCCTTACCTCACATGTATGTATCAATTAAATTAGCATTGTGGCAGATTGCTTTAAAAATGTGCTTGGTTTTTCTTAGATATTTATTTACCAAATTCAGGACTTAAAAAAAAAAAGTGTTGGCAAAAGGTGGGACAGATGATTTAGTGATTTTAAGAAAATTTATAAGACTATTTACCAGTTAATTTGACCAGTACTCTTCATGGATATGTAAAACCCCTCCTCGAGAGTTATCTTCTCAATAATAGCATCGGGCGGTAGAATTTTGTTTTAACACAGCTTGCTATTACATGATTTTTGACTACACAAAATTTCATGTCATGTAGCAGGAAACATGACTATGTACAATAAAAAACCCGACATTTATTTTTCTTTTTTTAAAATTGAATTTGTTGGGGTAACATTGGTTAATACAATTATGTAGTTTCAGGGGTTACAGTCCTATAATACATCATCTGTATATTGTGTATTCACCATCCCAAGTCAAGTCTTCCGTCACCACTGATCCCCCTTTTATCTTCTCCTTCCTCTTCTCACCCCCTTTCCCTTTTGCTGATCACATACTATTGTCTGTAAGTTTTTGTGTGGGTGGGTGCTGGGTGCTTAATCCCGCCACCCTTTTTACCCAGACCCCCGTCCTCCTCCCCTCCGACAGCTATCAGTCTGTTCTCTGTATCTATGAGACCGTTTCTGTTTTGTTTTTGTTTTTTTGTTGTTTGTTTTTTTTGTTTTTTTAATATCTATTTTATTGATTTTTCACAGAGAGGAAGAGAGAGGGATAGAGAGTTAGAAACATCGATGAGAGAGAATCATCCATCAGCTGCCTCTTGCACACCCCCTCCTGGGGATGTGCCCGCAACCAAGGTACGTGCCCTTGACCGGAATCGAACCCGGGACCTTTCAGTCCGCAGGCTGACGCTCTATCCACTGAGCCACACCGGTCCCGGCCATTTCTATTTTGTTTGTTAGTTTATTTTGTTCATTAGATTCCACCTATAAGTGAAATCATATGGTACTTGTCTTTCCCTGATTGTCTTATTTCATTTAGCATAATACTCTCTAGGTCCATCAGTGCTGTCGCAAAGGGTAACATTTCCTTCTTTTTTTATGGCTGAGTAGTATTCCATTGTGTAAATGTGCAACAGTTTTTTTTTCTTTTTATCTATTCATCATCTGATGGGCATTTGGGCTATTTCCCAATAATCTTGGCTATTGTAAATAACGCTGCAATGAATATTGGGGTGCTTATATTCTTCTGAATTAGTGTTTCAGTTTTCTTTAGATATATTCCCAGAAGTGGAATTGCTGGATCAATGGCAGTTCCATTTTTAATTTTTGGAGGTAACTCCAGACTGCTTTCCACAGTGGCTGCACCAGTCTGCTTTCCCACCAGCAGTGCACAAGGTTCTCTTGGCTCCACATCCTCACCAACACTTGCTTGTTGATTTATTGATGATAGCCATTCTAACAAGTGTGAGGTGATATCTGATTGTGGTTTTAATTTGCATTCCTCTGATCATTGATGTCATATGCCAAAGAGGCCATCTATATGTCCTCTTTGGAGAAGTCTTCATTCAGGTCTTTTGCCCAATTTTTAATTTTATTGTTGTTGTTTTTGGTGTTGAGTTTTATAAGTTCTTTATAACAAATTTTGGGTGTAAGCCTCTTATAAAAACAACAACCACCACCACCCTGACATTTTAGTCTGTAATGCTAAAGGGAGTCTATAGTATTCATTTTAGCTACAATTCCTTATAATAGTCCTAAAAGTAGAGATTTACATTTACCCACTGTTGATTCTTTGATTGTAGACTGGAATTGAAGCTGAGGCCCTCCAGTCTTCAGGCCAGTGCTTTATTTATTTATTTTAAAAAATATATATTTTATTGATTTTTTTACAGAGAGGAAGGGAAAGAGATAGAGAGCTAGAAACGTCGATAAGAGACAAACTCCGACCAGCTGCCTCTTGCACACCCCCTATCGGGGGATATGCCCCCAACCAAGGTACATGCCCTTGACTGGAATCGAACCTGGGACCTTTCAGTCCGCAGACCGACGCTCTACCACTGAGCCAAACCGGTTTTGCAGGCCAGTGCTTTAACTACTGAGCAACCCCAGCTAGGGTGTTTTTTTTGTTTTTTGTTTTTTTTATTTTTTTAGTGAACACTTTTATTGCTTGCAAACTGAAGTGCTGAACTAGTTGCTTTTGATTTAATTTCTAGAGCTGAAATTTTGTTGATTTTGGATACTTTTGCTGGATCCTTCCCCCTTTCCTCTTTCATTAATGCAGTCTTTTTTTTTTTGAGTTTGCCAAAGATGAGGCAAAACTTAGGATAAGAGATGTATACAAGCTTTTAAGTTGTGTGTGTGTGTGTGTGTGTGTGTGTGTGTATTTATGTGTATATGTTTTCATTTAAGCATAGCACTTGTAAAATATTTGTTATGGAATTCTAAAGTTGAAAAAATTGTAGCATTTTCCACCCCCTTGTAGGCAGAATGTAAGCCATACTAAGTTGGCAAATGTTCTACATGACATTCTCCAGGAAAAAGAAATATATTAATTTAGTCTATCAAAACAAAAAAACTTTAGACCACCAACTATAAATTTAAAAAAAATATTTAATTATTAAATAAATATTTTAAAATAATATTTTTAAAAATTGAGACTCCTGTCACTGTTTGGAACATTTTTAAAAAATATATATATTTTATTGATTTTGTACAGAGCGGAAGGGAGAGAGATAGAGAGTTAGAAACATCGATGAGAGAGTCATTGATCGGTTGCCTCTTGCACACCCCCTACTGGGGATATGCCCGCAACCAAGGTACATGCCCTTGACCGGAATCGAACCTGGGACCCTTCAGTCCCCAAGCCGATGCTCTATCCATTGAGCCAAATTGGTCCGGCTGTTTGGAACATTTTTAAATATCAAAAAAGTTTAAAATTCAAATATATGTATCTTTCTATATCACTAATCGATACAGATACTCCAAGAGTTAAAGATGTCAGAGATTTGGGAAATGAAATCAAAGTATCTATTTTCATACTTTACTTTGTCTCCACTCAGCGCATTTCTGTTGTATAAGTGCATGAGACACTGCTTTTTGTGTTAGTAGACTGCAGATTCCAACTCTGCTCATCATCTAGCTCAGAAAATGAGTTGAAAAAAAACATGTTACAAAATTAAGCAAAGGATGCAACCCATGGCATTCTTATAAGTCTAAGACCCAAATTTTATGACATCATGTAAAGAATAAAGTTAAAACTCTCTTCTAAATCTCACCAAAAAAATAACCAAAACAACCCCCCCCTGCTGTGAATGGAAGCCAGTGCTGACAAGTCTGAAGAGTCTGGTCACAGGAGGCAGGGATGTATCAGCGTATGGAAATGGATTTTACAGACTAAGGTATGGCTAATGGTGTGTATAGTGCAATGCGAATAATTTCAGAAATATATAAGCACATATATCTAAGTGAGAATTGTGTCTTTCAGGAAGTCTGTCACCTTGGAAGCCGTATGGTTAATCTCACATTGCTGTTATTGTGTCTAGAAATGTGGAGTTCTTTTGAGATTATTTTATGGCACTTCAAACATTTCTCTTGGTGGTCTTGATTTTTTTGTTTTGTTTTTGGAAATAGCCATTCATGTGTATATCGGGTGATAATGTTGGAGTTAAGACTACCAATATGGGTTTAAAAACCAGGTGTTACCATAACATAACGAGAATGGCTTTTATGCCTGGTTTATACCTTGACACTGAAAATAATTAACAAAGGATCTTCAGAAAAGTTGTGCTCAGAGGAGCATCCGTAGAATAATGCACGTCTTCTAGGTTGGTTCTCTCTGCTGCTCTCTTTTTCCCCATGGTGCATGTATGTGTGGTGTATATATCTGTGCGTCTCCTGGGTGAGTGTTGAATTCTTCCTTTCGGCCATCCTGTTTACCGTGGTCCAGTGTAATGTCACAACACAGCAACGTGCCGCCCAGCAGAGCTGTCCCCGCGAGCTTTGCTTCATTTCCAGGGAGACAGGCTAGAACCAAGGCTGGAACTGCTTCTCAGGCTCTATAGGACTAAAACTTCATACTGCATTGTGCTGTTTAGAGAGATTCTGTGATCTTAATTGATTTGTTTTTCTACTTCCTACTTCATCAGGACATTGTATCTTGATCACTTCTTTGGTTTTAACTTCCTATCACAGTTTTCTGGGATGCAAATTTTCTTCATATAGGTTAGTGTGTGTTTTTACTTACCTTTAGACGCACGAATCCATTTGTGGGGATTATGTACTAACTGTCTAGCAGTCTGTGGTTCATTTGTGGGCGTGGAGTCCCATTATCCATGCAGGGCCACTCTTCATAGCGTTCCACCGGGAGGAAGGTGTGTCTGACCTAATTCATACCCATCACCACTGTGAGCAAAGCGGGGGCTCCTGTGAAATCTAGACGCTTTCCGTTATTTTTATGCAGCCAGGTTTAAAGATGGAAGAAGCTAGGAATCCAGTATCACCATGTTTCAGGTAACATAACAGTTGTGACGGGTCCACTGCCCAGCCAGCATCGACTAAAGTTTATCGGCAGCAGAGAGAGTCTTCTCAAATTTCTAATTTTTCTCACTTTGCTTTTTCCTAAATATTTGACTGTGTCTATTAGAATATGCTTCATGGACATGAGCTTCTCCTTGAGGTTTTATTTCCTTGTTATTACAACCAAACCCTTTGAGGGTGAGTCTTTCGTAACTGCCAGGGGAAAATGTGTTTCATTTGGTGAGGTCTGAGCAAAGTACTTGTATTAATTTTATAACCTGACACTTATCTGGAGCTCTTTTTCACATGCCTTCCTAGTCCTTCTTTTCATTCTCCATCAGAGAAGTTGAGCCAAATGTCTGCCTGCCTCTTCAGATGTCTGTTCAGGTTTAGCCGGTTCTTAGCAAACGTGAAAATTTGGCTTTTCGCGTTTGTTTTGTGGTTACCATAACGCTTGTTTTTTTCCCCAGGAAACCAATTCCAATGACAAACTGGAAAATCTGCTGAGTGTTGGATTTGCGGCAAGTGTTGACTCTGTGATGCTTGCAGAGTAATCCCCTTGCAACTTGCTGTGTTTTGTCTTTCTAATAATTGCTCCCAAATCACTTTTTCGAATGTCACTGTTTGCGTGCAGCTGTGCTTTGAAACCTCGGTAAGGCTTCTGTACGGTCACTGTGAATTCCAGAATTATCTTATCGCCACAGTTCTTGGTTTCCTGTGCTCTGGACGCAGGAGGAAATATCTCCTTGAAAGAGAGTGGAACAGGAACACTTGACTTTTTTTTGAGAAACGTACAAACGCTGTGACTCGCCCTAACTCTGCGCTGGCCCAGGACCCCCTCTTTGGTGTGTAATTGGGACCACATTGACTCCGATTGCAGCCAGCAGCCCTTCCCTGCTGCCTTTTTCTGCTGGTGACCTTTGATCCCCGTGACCTTTCCTGGGGTTAGTCCTAGGCCCTTCATTGTGTTGGGGCTGAAGTGGCTCATGTGGAGTTGATTATTTCTCTGCTCATTTGGCCTTTTTGGTGCCATAACTCCCAGTCGCTTCCATTTTCCTCTCTGCGTTTGACGCTCCGCAGTGAAGGGAAGCGCTTTCCCGGCGGCAGGATCGGTTTGTATGCTTGACTGACCCGATTGAGACCCGGGGAGTGGGGGAGGGCTGTGAAACCTGTAGGTGTCAACGCTCTTTAAGTTGATCTGAATGATTGCACCATCATTAAGTGCTCACAACGTGGGTACTGTGGAGAGCTGCGTCTCATCCCGGGGGCTCTGAATTCCGTAAGAAGAGAGCTCGGCAGGTTGCTGACCTGGGTCCGGGGTTTGGTGTCCTGCAGCTGGACTTCTGTACGTACCTTCCGACCGCCTCTGAGCTGTCAGTTGCACATGGCTGCTTGAAGCCGGGGTTCTTCCGTTGCTGAAAGAGCTGGGAAGAACCCCGATATTAATATGCTAACTTTGGATGGGCTATTTGCTGCAGCTAGATTTATGGTAGCACTTTCTTTGCCTCCCCTTTCCCCCTCCTCCTGCCCCTGCCCATTCGGGTAGAATCACTGAAGGATGGATGCCAGCTGCTCCTCTCATTTCTCAGGACCCCATGTGGACAGCATGGAGCTGTCACTGATCAAAGGCTCCAGGATCACGAAGGAGTCGGCCGTTGAGGAATGTGTCTGATTGCCCTCGACTGCCGTTGAAAGATAGATGTGTGTGAAATGCAAAGACATTCTGCAACTCATTTAAAACAAATCTGTCCGATCCCATCCCCGGAATATCGATTTCTGTCTTTTCTTTTTTGTGTTCAAACTTTTCTCTTTATATTTTAGCAGTAGGGAGAATGTGAATGATTTTGAATGAGGAATGGCTACCCCTTCAAATGTGGTGTTTTTAGGGTTCAGCCCGAGGCCCCCTTCTCAACAGTGAGTCAGTCCCACTGTTGCCTCCCGAGTCTCAAGCAATCCGGCCTTCTTGCTGTTCGTCTACTAGACAGTCTTTCTTCGAGTTCCACTTATGTCCACCCCAGCTCATTGGCTCCTCACCTTAGGATACGCTCTCTCCATCCCTTACGATCCTTTACCACCCTCAAAACAGCAGCAGCAGCGCTGGCCAGTTTGCTCACTGGTTAGAGTATTGGCCCATGGGCGGAAAGATCAAGGGTTTGATTCCCGATCAAGGACATGTACCTCAGTTGCAGGTTCTATCCCACCCCCGCGTCCGGGCACTTGTGGGGAGGCAACCAATCCATGTCTCTCTCACTTTGATGATTCTTTCTCTCTCTTCTCTCCTCCCTCTCCTTCACTCTCTCTAAAAATCAGTGGAAAAAGTATCCTCGGGTGAGAATTAAAAAACAAGCCAAACAACTACAGCAAACCACGGAAAACCCTGCTGCTCCTCATGTATTTCCTGTCGTAGGAAATGTCACTTAACTCGCTGGTACAAGTCACAAATCTGGACAGCAGCCTGACCTCCTTTATTTATGGCGGAAGCGCTAGGGAAACAGAGAAGTGGGCAGATAATGGATTCCAAAGATGTGCGAGAGAGTCTTTTCTGTCCCAGTCCAAACTCATTCACGAGCCAAGTTCTGTCATTTCTACCTCTTAAATATCTCTAAATATATCCATGCCTTAAAAAAATAATTTTTAACTTTTTAAATGTATCCCCTGATAATTCTCCAGCGCGGGTCTCCATCCTCTTTCCCCACGGCCCGTGACCCTCTCTTCCCCTCCTCAGCCACTCCTCACATTGCAGCGTAAACAGCTGTGGAAAGACACAGGTCCCATCTTGTCCCTCGCCTGCCTAGAAGCCGCCAATACTCCCCTGAGGGTAAAACCCAACCCGCTTAGCCTAATTTATAATGTTTTGGTTTTTTTATACTCAAGCTTCCACTCACCTCTGTGACCTAACTCTCACTACTTACTATCCTCCTGTTCTTACTCTTCTTTCCAGCACACATTTCCCTGCTTCTCCCTCTGATTCTGATTCCTTCTGCTTGGGATACTCCCCTCCCCTTGCTTTTCATTCCCTCTACCCTGCCCTACCCTTGGCCATTGATTCACCTCTGAAAAGTCTTCAGCCCTCTCAGCCGACGTTTAAGTGGCCTTTCGGTTTTTCCTATAGCATCTGTATGAGCCTTATTCTGCTGCTCACCCATGCCTCCCTCAGGTAACTGCTTTAATTCCCGAACACCTTTCTTTCCTAAAAGCATTGCCTCTTAGCAAAAACCATTTCCTTCGCTTTTGATGGGAAAAGTCATGATGTGGTCTGTTCCGACCCAAGAGCGTGAAGCAGCTTCACAGAAAAAGACATAAACTAAGTGATAAAACTCAATTTTGTACAAGCGGTAAATAATATGTTGAAAGTAAACAAGTCCAGTTTGTTCTACACACATCGCGATGAGTTTATTGTGCTCAGAAAGGAGGGAGAAGACTCGAGGGTGAAGAAGGGTGAAGGAGGGCTGGGAGGAAGTCCTTCCCAGGGGCTGGAGAGGAAGGTCAGGAAGACTTCCTGTGGACGGAAGTCCTTTTAGGGCACATAGTTTCCGTGCATTCACATGCCCCTAAAAACAAAGTACAGCCCAGCCGGTGTGGCTCAGTGGTTGAGCATTGACCCATGAACCAAGAGGTCACCAGTTGGATTCCAGTCAGGGCACATGCCTGGGGGAGGCAGCGGATCGATGGTTTCTTTCTCATCGATGTTTATGTCTGTCCCTCTCCCTTCCTCTCTTTCTAAAAATAAACAAATAAATAAATAAAAACACATTAAAAAACAAACAAAACCCACTACCAGGTTACAGTACAGAAAAGCACCTTTATGGCAAAATAAAGGCTGAACATTGGGAGTGCGTCCCAGCTTGTGGAAATGTTCACATGCATGTGACATGGGACATGAGAGAACACGCTCACTGTGCCCTCTCACTCGGCAGCTAAACTCGAAGCACCGCGTTTTGGGTTCATCAAATTCTTCTTGCAATTTCTGACCAAATACCATGGTGCCATGTAAACTGGTGGGCGTATCTTTGCCCAAAGAAGCCATGCAAAGGACTAATCCTCAGGGAGGCAGAGGTCCCGTCTGATTTGTTTGTGGCTGAGTTCCCAGCACAGCACAGCGCCTGACAGACAGTAGGCACGTATCTGGCACAGTGTGTGGAACAAAAGATGAATTCATCTGATTTGAATTCTTTTAATACTTTTTAACCCCCTCGTTGCACGGATGACACTTTTCTTTATCCCAAAGTTAATTATGTTCTCCCTCTTTTCTCAATTAAGGCTATAGTAGCCTCGAGTTCAGGAATTGGGACTTTTCATCTTATCTCTGTACCCCTCCCAGGCTCCTGGCCAAAGTTGATCGCCGATGTATGGAATTAATTGATTTAGTGAACGTCTCCTGGGAAAATTGGGGTTCTTGGAGAAGCCTGCAGGAAATATTAGCTTCCTCACTAAATTGTTCAAATATTCAGAATGAAGAAAACGTCGGCAGGCGATGTAAAGTTGGATGTGATTAAGATCAAGGTTGCTCAGTGGTTAAGAAATGTATGGCATGTTTGGCTTCCTAATTGAACTTGTGCTGAATTCATCAGTACTTAATAAAAAATGTTAAGTAGACATGTTTTATTTTTTCTTTTGTAGTTAGTACAACAAACTCACCTTTTCTCAACAGTTAAGAAGTAGCATGGTTTGAAATACCATGGGAATTTCAAAATGGTCTGGGAATAAGGATCAGTTCTTTTAAAGAAGGAAATTACTGTTTTATACAGAATGGGACGCTTTTATGAAAGGAAACGAAATTCAAGAAGTTTCTGTTTTGAAGCACAATCCCAATCCCAAATCCAAGTTATTGCTCACCAGTTAATCACAGTTGTTCTAAGCCCGAAAAAAAAACTCAGAAAGTCTGATATAGGAGGAGAGGGAGCGGAAAATTCAGAGACAGCTTTGATGGTCCTTGGGAAAGCCAAGGCGTTGCTTCAGAAACAAAGGAATCAAATCTAGAAATTCAGGAAAGGCTTTTCCCAGAGGATTATTCTGGCAGCATGCTGAAGAGGGGTTATAAAAGCATTAAGTTCACCACTGAACAATAAGTTAAGTAAATGTTAGGGAAGTATTTCCTTTCTTATTACTTTTAGCTTCCCTTTGCCAGGGAATGCCTCAAATGGCATAAATGCCTCAAAATGGCATAAAAGCAGAGTTGGTTGTAAAGACAAATTGCCTTCTGTGTTGATGGGAAGAGGAGACTTACAGGCCTGTAATTCAGGAAATGCCAGCTCTTCTTCGGGCCAGGGCTCAAGGAGCAGTACTTGGGGGCATCTAAAGGTGGGGAGCTCTCCAGAAATGTTTCCCGGCATGCAGAGAGAGTTGTCCCCTGAGCTGTAGGTTTAAAGGGGCACTACACTTAGCTGTTTTATTTTGTTTTGATTTCTTGGTATCCTGCTCTTTTTTTCTGGAGAGACTCTACTACCAGATTCTTTCTTCAGAGCTAAGTGACCACTAGCATCTTCTCAGACACTTACATCAGCTACTCAGAACTGCATATTGGGACCGTGCTCCAACCAACTGAGCTAACCTGGCCAGAGCCTTGCATTAAGTGAAAACTTAGCATATTGTTAGAAAAAGCCTTGCTAAATTAGACAGTGAATGTTGCTTTATGACCCATCAAATATTTTAATTAATTGCTCAAATTCATATTTTGTATTCATTCTTTGGTTAGCACAGTGTAGGTATCTATACTATATGCCAGTGATGGTGGTTGTTGGGGATAGGATTATACATCGTTGCTGTCTTTTTCTTTTTGGAAAACAATTTGACTATATATAAAAAGTCTTAAAATTGTTTGTACTCCTTGACTCATTAATGCAACTTAAAAAAAATCTATTCTAAGGACATAATTAGACTGGTTAAAGATTTATGGACTAAGATATCCATAGTGACATTATCTGTATTAATAATAGCAAATATATATATACAGATATATATAGAGAGATATATTTAAAAATGTAGGCTAACTGTCCAAAAGGCAATAGCTAAGTAAATTAAAGTACATTCAATAAAATTCTTAAACATAATTTGAAACAGTAAAGTATCAAATTATATTTAAGAATAATTTTAATAAGTAAAAATCATCAGTAGATAAATGAATAAAACAGGATTTAAAACTTGTATATATGTTATGATCTCAGTTATATAAATATACACATATGGAAAGGATTAGAAGGAAAAGCAACAAAATGTTGATGTGTTATCTTTAGTTGATGGAAATGTCATGTTTAATTTTTTGTATATTTATGTTCACATTTTGTATGCTGAATGTGACTTTTTGTCAATGACTATTTGTAGAAACGTGTTAACAACTTTTTGCTTGTAAAAGTAACATATTCATTATAGAATATGTGGGGGGAAAACTTAAATATTTTGTTTGAATATTGTGTTATGTTATGTACCTGGTATTATGTTAACCACATTGGGTGCTTTAAAAAAATTCTAAGTGGGGAAAACACTGAAGTCTAAAACAATGAAAGTGCGATTAAATCAGAATTCTAGTCCATCTGGTATGATTGAAATCAGAATTCTGTTTTTAATTTGTGCATGAGAATATGTGAATGTTAAATGCACTAGAACAGAGGTCAAACAGCAAGTTATGTGCTGACGTGATGAGGAGTGGGCTGAGGTGCACTTACCTAATCAGAAAAGAGGACAAGAGAAGGATGGGAAGCTTGTATGCAGAGGAAATTAGGATTGTTGTTTCCCTCGCTGAGGTAAATTTTTATGGGTAAGAAAGGTGACATGCATGTTAAAGCCACAGAGCTATGTGAAATGGCAGGTACCTTGCTCAGTTGTGGTAAACTGGTCAAACAAATTGTTCAGTTAGTAGAGCAATGCAGGACATATATACTTATGTATAAATTATAAATATATAAAATGTAAACATGTACATTTTATGTAGTTCTATATTACATATAAGTGTTTTACATGTATGTTTTACAATAACTTGCTAGTCAAATAGCATTTATACTAATACTGAGTTTCCTTTTTTTTTACAAAGAATACTTTTAAAAATGACATAGCATTGAGCAATTTTCCAGTAGCGTTAATGGATATATTCTGCTTTATCTGACATCTAACTCTACTTGTGGTCAGCAGTATTTATTTGGGAGGTTGGACCTATGTTACTATTGGCGGCTGTTGAATGCAGTTTCAAACTACCTGGCCCATATAGCAATAGAACTCAGGGCCTTACTCTCATTATCATAATTCTTTAACAAACTGAGCAAGTTTGCCATTCATAAACATAAACCAAGTTAACAAATATTTAGTAAGTGATTGTTATGGTCATAAGTTCTTTCCAATTTCCAAAATCAATGCATAGCATGTTGCAGTTCCGGTTAAGATGACAGATGGGTAAATGTGGTACTTTGAGTCTATCACAACCACAGTCATTGAGAACCACCTGAAATCTAGCTGATTCTGTTCACCTGAAACCCATCAACCAAAGATATAAATAAGAGGCCACATCAAAACTAGTTGGAGGGGCAGGGACGTGAATAGGCTGGTTCCAAACCCACGTGTGGTGGTTAAAAATTGGAAGGGATATATTGACTGTGGAAGTCCTCCTGAGGGCAGTGGTCCCAGCCCCACACCAGGGCCAATGCCTAGGGTTCCAGTGTCGGGAAGGGAAGTCCCCCTAACTCTGGCTTTGAAGACCAGCAGGGATTATGGCTGAGTGAGATAGAGGGCTTCTGGGGCCACAAGTGTACTTCTTAAAGAGCCCGCACATGAACTTACTCAGACTCACTTGCTCTGAGCTTCAGTATTGGAATAGCAGCTCGAAAGGTGTATCAGGGACATATGGGGAGGAACTGAATTATCTGGCTTCTGGTGAGGGCTGAAGGGCTAGCTTCTTCTCAGACAAGAGCTGGCAGAGGCTGTTGTTACTTTGCCGAGCCCTCTCCCCACAGAGCCGGCATGCAGGCATCATATCTGATTCTCTATCAATCTGGCTAACATGGTTCACTCTGCCCTGGTGATTCCTAGAGACCTGAACCCATCCAACTTTTGTTTTTTCCATACAAACAGCCTGTCTTGGCTCATGCTTTCCTAAAATCTCTCAAAGGTTCACAAACCCCAGATAAGCCGTGTCTGGCCTTGATGTGCCCTATACCTCTTGCTAAGTGACTCCAGTCCCAGGACTAGTTGTAGTTGGCCAGATTCACAGCTTGGCCTCTCCGGGCACCCTCAAGCCTAGCACAAGTAGCAGTCATCTGCAGATTGCTTTGTAGCTCATGCCAAGTGGCCACTTCCAGGAGACCCCAGCTTCAGACCACATTGGAGCACCACCCAACCAGAGGACCCACTGAAGTAACTCTTGCTCTGTGGGGTTGGCCCATTCATACCAGCTCTTCTTTTGGTTCACACCAGGTCCTCTCAGTCCATTGGCCCAGGGCTAAATGCCTCCCATTGACATGCCAATGGCAATCAAGGCTCAACTACTTTAGGAAGGTGTACACAGCCCACACTGGGTGCACTTGAAATGTCCAGATTAGGTAGCTGGGGAGGCTGCACCACTGAGCCCTATAGGACACCTACTACATTAGACCATTCCATAAGACTGGGAGATGTAGCAGCTCTACCTCATGTATAGAAACAAACATAGGGAAACAGCCAAAATGAGAACACAAAGAAATGTCCCAATGAACAGGAAAAAAACTCCAGAGAAAGGACTAAACAAAATGGAGATAATCTACAAGCTGCAGGGTTCAAAACACTGGTTATAAGGATGCTCAGTGGTCTCAGAACTATAACAAAGAGATGGGAAACATAAAAAAGTTATAAAACATAAAAAAGAACCAGCTAGAAGTGAAGAATGCGTTACAGGGAATTAACAGTATAGTACATAAAGCAGAGGATCAAAAACAGTTATTGGAAGGTAAGGAAGCAGAAAATACCCAATCAGAACAAAAAGAATAAAAAAATTTGAGGATAGTTTAAAGACCCTCTGGGACAACTTTAAGCATACCAACTTTTGCTTCATGGAGGTGCTGAAAGGAGAAGAGAGAGAGCAAGGAATTGAAAATCTATTTGAAAAAATAATGATGTAAAACTTCCCTAACCTGGTGAAGAAAAGGACATACAAGCACAAAGAGGCCCAAGCAAAATGAACCCAAAGAGCCCACACCAAGACACATAATAATTAATATGCAAAAAGTTAAAGGCAAAAAGAGAATCTTAAAAGCAGCAAGAGAAAGGCCAATTACTTACAGGGGAGCTCTTATAAGATTCAGCTGACTTTTCAACAGAATCTTTGCAGGCCAGAAGAGATTGGTGCAAAATATTCAAAATTATGAAAAGCAAGGAACTACAGTTTAGAATTACTCTTCAGCAAAGCTATCATTTAGAATTGAAGGTCAGATAAAGAACTTCTCAGACAAGACAAGCTAAAGGAGTTCATTACCACAAAGCAGCATTACAAAAATGTTAAAGGGTCCTTTTTTAAGAAGAAGAAAAAGATTAAAAATATGAATAATAAAATAGCAATAAATACATACCAATAATTACTTTAAATGCAAATGAATTAAATGCTCCATTTAAAAGACATATGGCAGCTGAATAGATAACAAGACCCTTACATATGTTGTCTACAAAAGACTCACTTCAGATCGAAAGACACACAGCTCAAAGTAAAGGGATAGAAAAAGATATTTCACCAAAATGGAGAAAAAAAAAATCTGAGGAAGTAATAATTAAATGAAACAAAATAAACTTTAAAACAAAGTGTGTAACACTAGATAAAGAAGGACCCAGTAATTTTACTTCTGGGTATTTATATGAAGAAACCCAAAACACTAACACGAAAAGACAGATGTACCATATATTTATTGTAGCACTATTTACAGTAGCCAACATACAGAAGCAACCTAAGTGACCATCGAGAGATGAATGGATAAATAAGTGGTGAATTTACACAACGGAATATGACTCAGCCATAGAGAAGAATGAAATCTTGTCTCTGCAACAACATGGATGGACAGAGAGGGTATTATGCTGAGCAAAGTAAGGCAGAGAAAGACAAATGCCAGATGATTTTACTTATATGTGGAATCTATGCCACAAAATAAACCAACTAGCAGAACAGAAACAGACTCAGAGATACCGAGAACATTTTGACAGTTGCCAGATGGCAGGGAACTGGGGGGATGGGTGAAAAAGGTGAAGGGATTAAGAAGTACAAGTTGATAGTTATAATCACAGGGATGTAAAAGTGCAGCATAGAGAATATAGTCAATAATGTGGTGATATCTATGTATGATGTCAGATGGGTACTAGATTTATCAGGGTGATCACTTAGTAAGTTATATAATATCTAATTTCTATGTTGTATACCTGAAACTAATACACATCAACTGTTATTGATAAATAAAAATTTAAATAGAAAACAGCATGTTATGAGTAACCTAAGAGAAAGATAGAGTCGATAAAGGATATTCCCATGTGCTAATATTTAGGCAGCAATAACGAGCTGTGAAATTTTAAAGGACAGCTGTAAAGTAACCCAGTGGATCATGTGCTGGGGTTAAAGTTGACTCAGGAATTTTTTTTCACCACTTTTCAATAAATAAATCGTCGAGGAAAGATTTGGCAAAAGGAAGAAACACTCCTCCTTGTCCTCATTCTCTCAGGAAAGTGGCTCCTGTTAACAAGTTATTTGAATGTTTACTTTGCCTTGACTGCTGAGCAGCGGTGTGTCGGTTGTTACCCTTGAACCAAGTGAGAATTCAAATAAACCAACAATGTTTTCACACCGACGGCCCCTTTTGAGTGGTACCAAAATATCCTCTCCCATTTGTAAGAAGGAGGCCAACAAGAAAAAATGGAAAGGCAGCCCATGGACTGATCGTCCGTGATTGGGATGAAATTGAAATTGCTACTTGTAGATTTTAGAGTATCTGGCATAGAGAAGTAGGCATTGTTAGCTTTGCTAAACTGCTGCACTCTCTGTGTATTAGAGAACCCCATAAACACAAACCTTCCCTTGACTGCCATTCATCTCCATCAGTTCTCCCTATTACTCTGCTGCCTGTTTATAGCAATGCTCTTAAGGAGTCTTCAGTCCATGAGCGTGAGTCCCCATGTGAACAAAAGGGAAGAAAACCACTAGTTCCAATCTCATAGGGTGGTTGTGAAGATGAAGTTAATATAGCAAAAAGCACCAAAATGGTGTCTGACACATACTAAGTAAGCACTACATAAAAATTTGCTATTATTTTGTTGTTTCTGTTCTTTCTGCTTTTAAGGACAGTAGAGGAGGCATGCGTTTTGTGTTGAGTTGTAGAAGCTTGTGAGACATAAAACAAACTCACTACAAGGCCATGAATGCATTCATTTGGAAGGATGGATTCTGCATAATAAAACACTTTGGAAGAATGAGCAAACCTTCTAACCATAATTTAGAACCTGGGGATTAGTTTGTCAGTTGGGAAGAAATGAATCATGTTCACAAACAGCTCTATTGACGATTCGGACCCATGAGGCCAACTCTTTTTGTGGTTTAGATTTCCTTTTCTTTGAATGTGTTGCAGTGAGCCAAGGCCTGGATTTTGCTCTGGAAACCTGTCCTGCCGCGTCCGTCATCTGGCGCTATGCATCCGGATCCTGGACCCTTACAGACACTGCTGTATATCACTCTTGCCCTCCTGTGCTCCTCTGTGAGTTCAGGTAAGAATAGAAGAACCGCAGTGTTTTAACCGAAGCGTCTCCTTAATCTTAAAACGGCAACCTCGACTTCAGTATTTTGCTGGTGGTGATGGATTCTAAAGACATTTGTAAAATTTGACCAGATTTTAAAACTTTGATTAACTTAGCAATCTAAGAATCTTTTAGTAGTGCTTCTTGGGCATCAGCATGCCTTCCCTTCATTATCCTTGTAATTTATGCCTTTTATTGCCTTAAAAATAAATATTTTGCAACTGTGCCTTTTTCAGTAAGAAGATATGTTTCAAATTTCTGAATTTGGAAATTATAACGGGAATAAAATGCTGACTACATACCACCAAAAATTTTTTTTTAGTATCAGCATATAATAGTATTCAAGTTGGAGTAGGAGAATTTGGTTAAAATCTCAGCCCTCATGACCTTGTCTAATTTGTTACCTAACTCTGTGAGTTACTGGAAAGCTTAACTGTGTTTGTTGTTAAGTGTGTACATTGAGCCTAACAATGGCCCGCAGGCATTTCTTCTTACTTTATATTTGTGTAAAGATGTATTATGTTATACATTGATGTTTATTCATTAAGTAATATTTCTTTTCCTCTGTTAAATATACCGTACAACTATATTAGATTTAGTAAGGAAAAATTGAATTAATGATTTTAGTACCTTTTTTTTTTCTCTTTTGCTAAACAACAACCTCAGATTAGTAGAGAGGCACTTAATCTTTATTTCTGATAAAATACCCTGAAAGAATAGAATCAATAATATATTGGTGTGGTTTTTTGTGTTTTTTTTTAAATTTTATTCTGCCAGAGTAATAGCATTCCTGCCCTCTGCCCTCTTTTTTTTGTGGGGGGAGGGAGTAGTAGAAGAGAGAGCTCTGTTTTGATACTTATGTGTGTGAGCATCGTCTCTCTCTCCAAGTTCTGGGAGAATAGACATAACAAATGAACCTATTCCAAATACTGAATAAAAATAGTAAGGTTGCTGCCCTATTGAGCCTTCTATCCAAAAAAAAAGGATAGACTTTGTAGTCCAGTGTGATTTCCTAACTTTCTACTTGTGCTCCCTTAAAAGTTGGACATTATTTTGAAGGGAAGTGGTAAAGAAGTACTGTAGCCTTATTTTAAAAATAACTTGCTCTTAAAAGTCAAACTCTGTTGGTAACACAGTAGAGATTTCTTTTTTTTCTTTTTAAATATATTTTATTAATATTTTATAGAGCGGAAGGGAGAGGGATAGAGAGTTAGAAACATCGATGAGAGGGAAACATGGATCAGCAGCCTCCTGCACACTCCCTACTTGGTATGTGCCTGCAATCAACGTGCATGCCCTTGACTGGAATTGAACCTGGGACCCTCCAGTCCACAGGCCAACTCTCTAGCCACTGAGCCAAACTGGTTAGGGTGAGATTTATTTTTAATTTGAAAGTCATTGCCACTTTTTCAGACAATCAACTTTCATTTCTTAAAAGCTACTTCTTTCAATGAGCAACTTGCCATTTCTCATATATATCTTATGGATTCTTATCTATTGCACCCTGATTGTTAAGCTGTAGGTTAAACATGTTGCCTTTACTTCTTCAAAAAAATGGGCTTTTAAGACTTCCTAAAACTTGTACAAGCATTAAGAACCATAACATATATAGAGAAAGCAAAGGGTTGCCTGTAGTGACGTAGATTGAGAGGCAATGTCTTTAATGTACCTTCTTTCTCATTCTCCCTTTCCTTTGCACCTGGGGAATGTTCCTTTGTAGACCTGGCACCTTATTTTATTTCTGAGCCACTGTCTGCTGTCCAGAAACCTGGCGGACCTATAGTTCTACACTGCTCTGCTAAACCTGTGACCGCTCATATCACGTGGTTGCATAACGGAAAAAGATTGGACCGAAACTCAGAGCAGATCAAGATTCATCAGGGGACTTTGACTATCCTTTCTCTCAACCCCTCCCTTTCGGGTTCCTACCAATGCATCGCCAACAACAGCGTCGGTGCAGTTGTGAGCGGCTCTGCCACAGTATCCATTGCAGGTGAGTCGGATTTGGGCCCTGTTTTCCATGGGCTTTCCTGGAATTCCTGCCAGTGGTTGCACTTTGGGATTGTGGGAAGAGCATGGGTTTTGGGGCAGGACACACGTGAGTTCTCATCCCTGCCTTGACGCTTGCTATGTTTAACACAGAGGGGTGGGGGTGGGGAATGTATTTGAACCTCTGTGAGCCTAGCCTAGGTGTCTTCTGTAACAAGGGCACAGAAGTGGATTTTTACATAGATAGGACAGTTTTCTAAAGCGAATTCTGAATTTCTTGGTATTTAAAAGGCCTTCGTAGGAGCAACAACAAAAAAACCTATTGTCTTACTTCGACCTTCAGTTATCTTCTGCAGTTCTTTATCTTTCTCTCACATCTAATTGTTTTATTTGCCTGATCACTGAGTGATTTTAATTTATTTAATTGAAACCAGGCTAGAGAAACAGGAGAATAATAACTGACTGTAAAGAAAGGAATGCTGAGTGTTGAGCTTAGGGGAAATCTGGACCTCGCAGTTTTCTTAGTAAGCTTGAGCCATCTGCCTTTCAAACGGTGATGGCTTCCAGCAAGGGAAACCTCTCCGCAAGGGCACCCCTATTTACAGAACAAATCTGGATTCCCCAGGAGTAGTGAGTTTGTCATAACTGAGAAGAGCAAATGTTTGTGTAGAGCTGTGACCCGTGGATCGCTCCAGGACACACCACTGGAGAGCAGGCGGGTGGCAGGCTGCCGACTGCATGCAGCACTGGGATAATGGAAGCTTCCCTGCAGGCTGCGTCTGTGGTAACACATACAGAGGGCCTGAGACCGAGTCGGTATATTCAGATAATCCACATGCTATGCAGCTTTGTTTTCCCATGTCCCAGGTTGAGTATTGAGTAGCTGCAAACAGAATAATGATGCATAGGGAAAGTCAGTTTTGCTTTGTTTTTAAATATATTTCTGTTGATTTTAGAGAGGAAGAGAAAGGGAGAGAGAGAGAAAAAAAACACATAATAATGAGAGAGAATCATTGATAGGCTGCCTTCTGCACATCCCCTACTGGGGATCGAGTTCTCAACGCTGGTATGTGTCCTGACTAGGGATCGATGCTCAACCACTGAGCTATGCTGGCTAGGCAGGGTGAGAAGGCTCTATCTTCACAAAATGGAAACAGTTATGCTTTATAATTCTCCCTAACGTTTTAAGAGCGGTTTGCTTTTCTCAATGTCTTCGGGAAAGGGTGCCAGGGCTTAGCTCCAGCCTCAACCATGCACCTCTGCCCCAACTGCTCTGTGGGGTATAAAGACCATGCTCCCTGTGAACTGGGGTCAGCTGCCACCATCAGCCATGCCGCAGATGCTGTTTTTAGTTTTTAAATTTCCTTTGGGAAAGAGAGTTCACATTTACATTTATTGTTTCTGTTGATTTCTTTTTTTTCTTTCTTTTAGTTCTTGGTGACTTTGACTCATCCGCAAAGCATGTCATTACAGCAGAAGAAAAAAGCGCTGGTTTCATTGGCTGCAAGGTACCAGAGAGCAACCCCAAAGCCGAGGTGCGCTACAAAATCCGGGGCAAGTGGCTGAGGCATTCTACAGGTGAGAGCTTTCATGAAAAGCCAATGGCACCCACCGGTCAAATGTTCATTAAAGGACCTGTGTGCTGGGGATTGTGGGTATAAAAAAATGCATTGCATACGTTTTCTCCGCTCTCAGAAGTCAGGGGGAGGAGACGAGAAGAAATGGTTACATTACAGAAATGATTACAACCTGCATTCCCTGTGCTTACCCTCTCCACACTTCAGGTCCCTGCTCAGATAGATCTTCCTCCGAGAAGACCTCTCTCTGGGCCATTTTAGAGTCTGTGCTCGGCTGCTCTGTCCTCTGTATTCGGCTTCATTTTCCCCAGAGCCTTGTGGTGTACATGTGTTTGTTGGTTGGTTGGGTATCTGCCACCCCCATTCCCAGCACTGCTGCATGAGTTCAGACCTTTGTCCTCTTTCTTCATTGCTCTGTCCCTTATGCCTGGGCCATCGTTGGCAGAAAATAGGCACTCAGTACGCTTTCGTTGAGAAAAATAAGGAATGAATAGACCTGACTGAGCACTGGTGCCGGTTTGCCCAGGGTGGTGTAGCTGGTCACCGAGTCTTTGTCTAACTGCTTCTCCTGTCTGTGTTCCCAACCCGTGATCTGCTGTCCAGTGTTTCCAATGGGCTTGATTTTGTGACTTGAGTACTACTGGCCTTTTCTTTTTTTGCCTTAAGTTTTCCTTTCCTTCATTCATGAATTCCCCTCAATTGCTTATTTGCGGCTAGTCTTATGTCGAAATTTAAAGCAGAACTAATCAGAATGGATTAGTTTTCATTGGTGTCCTTTGTAAAGAGAGATGTCTAACTACATTCCTTTCCTTCCTCAGAGAATTACTTAATCCTTCCATCAGGAAATCTTCAGATTTTGAATGTATCCTTAGAGGACAAGGGATCGTATAAATGTGCAGCTTTTAACCCTGTCACCCATGAATTAAAAGTCGAACCCATTGGCCAGAAGCTCCTTGTGAGTCGTAAGTATTTGGGAGAATATTGGCAACCAGGAAGAGCCCTTGGGAGCATACCTCTTTGGGAAACGAGAGTTCATTTTTCTCTTAGATCGTGTTTGTTTACCATAAATACAGAGGCGTATAATAAAATAGTATTGAACATGTTTTAATGATTATTAGAGGAGAATTTTGATTAAGAGGACAGAGCAATACATATAGAGACCTTTGCCCTTTGCTCAAATAAAAATAAATGATAGAAAAAAATATACCTTGATATTAGCAGCGATCAAGTGAGGGGCTGTGAATTATGAAAAAAAATAGGTATCTGTCCTCTTTCCTACCTGATTTTTAGCTTTCATACCTGACTTTTACAGTAAGGTGCTTCAGCCAAAGCTTAGTGAAGTAGTGGTTCCTGTCCTTCGTTCCTAAACTGCCAATTCAGAAGTAGCCCGAAAGGATCACAAACTCTCTTCATTTTAATTCTCAACCACAAATGATTCAGCTGCCAGATAGGACCTTGTAGGGGAAAGAAAAATCAATGGGCAGGTGGGAAAGCTCGCAGAATTGCTAAGGAAGAGATGGGACGTGATAATTTCTTTTTTTTTGTTTTCTCTTTTTTCCAGGCTCTTCTTCAGATGATTTTCACATTCTTCACCCCCGCCTTTCACAGGCGTTATCTGTGCTTTCTCATAGTCCTGTAACCCTGGAGTGTGTGGTGAGTGGGACCCCAATTCTTCAAGTGCGCTGGCTGAAGGATGGTCAGGACGCGGTGGCGGGAAGCAATTGGAGGAGGTTGTATTCTCATCTTGCCACAGATAGCATTGGCCCAGTGGATGCCGGGAACTATTCCTGCATGGTGGGAAGCAAGTCTGGAGACGTAAAGCACGTGACTTACATGGTTAATGTCCTTGGTAAGATGTTGCTCGATGACCTTTTGCCAAGTCAAGCTATTTTCCTGATCTAACTGATGTTTGAATGGAAGAGCCGCTCATGAACTATAAATGAAATGAGGGCTATCAGGAAACACCATCACCAGTAGACAGAACAAGCTCCATTTTCCCAATGGACTCAGGTAGTCTTTCTGGGTATCGCAAGATAGTTCACCCGAACGTTCTTCTCATCTCAACCTGGTTGCATAGCACAGAGCTTGTTTTTCTCAATGGCATGGAGGAAGGAGACTGGAGTTCAGTAGGATGGAACATTCTGGGCTACTATCAGGTGTACTATCCAGTAACAGTAACCGAGGCAGAGAACTGACTAGAAAATGTCATCTCAAAGAGAAATCCATTTCATTTTCTTTTCCCTTTTGGAATGCTTTCACTAAATCCGGCTCATGGAATTTGCATTAGTTTCACCTACATTTCTATATCTACTCTTTATCTCAAAGCTGTCCCTTTCTCTCAGCTAGCTGTCTCACTGTCATGTGTAGTAGCAGAAAATGTTTTTCTTTATCAAGGCAGGTTTTCATGAAAACCAGAAAAAATAGGCGGTAAATGGTTTCATACTTAATACAGTTTTTGTAAAACTGCACGTGTGTAATTGCAACAGTGCCCTGATGTAGGTTACACTGGAATTAATGTAAGTGTATGGCAAAAGGGCATAAAGGTTTAATGATGGTTAGGACTAGATTAATATGCATAATCATTTCATTTGGGCATATGTTACAAATGTCAATGCATGATTTACTTTGTTTAGGTAAAAACTCACTTGATGGATATTAAAGGAAGTTTTTTGGCCAGTATACACCTAAGCTCAAAGCAGAATTGGCTATAAAAATAATTTAACTTCTGAATAAACGTTTTTCTGTTTTGGCTCTTGTTTGAAAGCCAGGGAAACTATTACTTTATTTCAAACAAATCACCTGAAACTAATGCTAAGAGAGTCCCCAAATTAGAAACTCTGCATGTGTATGTGTGTGTATTGGGGGAGTTAAGTGGGTGGAAAGAGCTATAAAAAGAGATTATAACATATTAGTAACATATGGTTTACCCTATGAAAGGAAAGTTAAAATACATTTCTAATTTTTTTCTTGACCACAGCAGATGGGAGAATGTGAACAAACAATCCAGTTTGGTTTTAACTAGTTATTGGTAGGGAAGATTTTTATCTGACTCACGTGATAACTTATGCTTTGTTTTCAGAACATGCTTCCATTTCTAAAGGACTGCAGGATCAAACTGTGTCTCTGGGGGCCACAGTGCAATTTACCTGTGAGGTTCATGGGAACCCATCCCCCAACCGTACCTGGTTTCATAACGCACAGCCCATTCATCCTTCCCCACGACATCTAACTGCAGAAAATGGATTGAAAATCAGTGGTGTCACCATGGAAGACTCCGGCCTGTATCAGTGTGTGGCGGACAATGGGATTGGATTTATGCAGTCTACTGGGAGGCTTGACATTGAAAAAGGTAGTGTTTAGGGCTTGTGATTAATTATAGGAAATCCTACTTTTCAGACAAGCTTTTGTTGTGATTGAAATTTAACTAAAGGGAATAGTCCCACCACCGTCACAGAACTGCTTCATGTTCCCTGGTCCTTCCTGGCTGCAGAGCGGCATGTCCATGAAGTAGCCTTATTAACCAGCTCATTAACAAATTTTTAAAAAAATGTTTTTCAACAGATCTTTCCAAGATCTTTCTGTAGATTCTTGCAACTTCAATTAAAATTCTAATCAGAATATTTTGAGGACTTTGACAAACTGATTCTAAAATTTATATGGATGATCAAAGGCCCAAGAATAGATAAGATAGCCTTAAAAAAGAAAAAAATATGGGGTGCTTGCCTTAACAGACATTAGAACATATATAAAAATCTGGGGTAATTAAGACAGTGGTATTGATGCAGGAACAGAAAAATAGATTCTTGGAACGAGATGTTTAGGACTGCCATTTGCTTACAACATTGAGAACTTTTACACAATAGGATGGAATTATTTTGCACTGTAATACTATAATGTTCTTAATGTTTTTTATGTGAATGACTTTTTTAACAGACAGTGGGCTCAAGCCAGTAATCATTACAGCCCCAGCAAGTACGAAGGTGGCAGCTGGAGACTTTGTGACTTTGTCCTGTAACGCCACCGGAGTGCCAGTTCCGGTCATGCGCTGGTATGACAGGCATGGATTGATAACCAGCCACCCATCTCAAGTCCTTAGATCGAAATCCCGCAAGTCACACTCACTAAGACCCGGGGGCTTTGATGCCGAGCCTGTCTACTTCATCATGTCCCGAGGTGGCTCCAGCTCACTGTACATCCAGGCCGTCACTCAGGAGCATGCTGGGAAGTACACCTGCGAAGCCACGAATGAGCATGGCTTCACGCAGTCGGAAGCTGTTCTCACAGTGGGTGAGTTGCCATTGGTGTTTTCTTTTCCAGATGAATGATTTTCTGTGATAATAGGAGTTAGAGATTGCTGCATTGGGACAATTTTCTGGTGGTGGGAGGTAGGATTACGCAATCTATAATAATAAAAGCATAATATACTAATTAGACTGGACATCCTTCTGGACGAAGCCGAGGCTGTGAGGTTAGCCTGAGTCCCAGGTGCTAGAGGGAAGCTACCCAGCAGGGCCTTCAGTAGATGTTTAGAACAGCATTCCCAGCACGTAGTCAGTTAAGTGAGATTGTCACCATATTTGTCATGTGAAAGTAAGACTATCACAGAGCAGTGTTGCCCTTATTCTTGGACCCAATGTTCCTGCTCTGGGCCTCTGCTTTAGAGGTCTTTGTGTGGCCCTCTTCTGCTTGGGCCCTTGGTTCCTCAGGCCCCACAGGTCAGAGTCCCCTAGTACATCCTCCAGAGTGTAGGCCACACCACCAGTGTGCAGGTCCTTACCCCAGGGGAGTGGTCAGGGATGTGAGGTCCCCTTACCAGGGGAGTGGCCAGGGGAGTGGCCAGGGGAGTGGAGGTCCTTACACCAGGGGAGTGGTCAGGGGCCGGTCGTCTGCATAGGAGTGATAGTGAGGTAGTTAGAGAGTGGATGTGCCCTGTCTTTCCATTTGCATGTTTGAAAGGACCCTAGCTCTGATTGAGGCTGGAGGTGGAAAGAGAGGGGAAGGCCAGGGACTCCATTTCCACTCTGTGCTGCTCACGGCATGCAGATAGAGGCGGGGATGATGTGAGTGTCAGCTCGCAGGCTGTGTGAGTCTGGCTCTGCCACACAGGAGCTTTGTACCCGAGGCAAGTTACTGAACTCGCCTGTGCTTGTTTCCTTGCCTGCGGAACAGGTATAGTGACATGCCCCACTCTTGGGTCCATGTGAGCATTCAAGAGTTAATAGGTATAAAGTGCAAACAATGGTGTCTAGCAATAGAGATCCTCCAATAAATGCTAAGTGTTAGGGTGCGGCTATTACCATCTACTCATTATTAAATTATAATCACCCACTTGGTGATGAAGGAAGGAATATTCACTGATTTTAACTTTACGAATCCTCAACTAAAGGTATTGAGTGCTGTATAACTTTATAGATATACACTGAGTGGCCAGATTATTATGGTTTCTGAACACATAATCAACTGGCCACTCAGTGTATATCCTATATAATAAAAGGTAATATGCAAATTGTTCCTGCAACCAGGAGTTCGACCAGCAGACAGGCTGGCCAACAGCCCATGTCCCCTCCCCTGGCCAGGCTGGCCAGACCCCACCCATGCACGAATTCATGCACTGGGTCTCGTGCGTGCACACACACACACACACACACACACAAACACACACACACACTGAGTGGCCACATCATTTTGCGTTCAGAGATCATAATAGTCTGGCCATGCCAAAACCGGCTTGGCTCAGTGGATAGAGCGTCGGCCTGCGGACTGAAAAGTCCCAGGTTCGATTCCGGTCAAGGGCATGTACCTTGGTTGCGGGCACATCCCCAGTAGGGGATGTGCAAGAGGCAGCTGATGGATGATTCTCCCCCATCGATGTTTCTAACTCTCTATCCCTCTCTCTTCCTCTCTGTAAAAAATCAATAAAATATATTAAAAAAAATAATCTGGCCACTCAGTGTATATGAATATGCATATGTGTGTGTTTATGTATTGATTCTGCTAACCAAAAATAAGAGTGGCTCTTCACAAAATGGTTAGCTGTAAGACAGGTGTAATGCAGCTGCTGCGTGGGGAGCATTTAGCGGAAGTGGTGGTTTTATGTAAACGTAGGGTAGAGGGAGCCGTAGAGGTCATAGCCATAGCTGATGAAACCAGATATTTCCTCTAAATGCCTCACTTTACATAGGATCTGAAGCCCTTAAAAGATTCGTAAACTGCCTTGTTTAGATTAGATCTTCTTAGACCTTTAAGATGGCCCCTTCTCGATTTTAATGTCTTGATAAATACCATTTTTATGTATAGTAACCCCATTACCTACATCCTGCCTAAGTGGCCCTGCATGGCCTCTTTTACATGCTCTCTAATAATTATTGAGATGCAACTGAGTTCATTAATGCTCAGAACTGTACATTCTGCTGCTTTCCACAGGAATCGGAGCTTTATTAAATTTCAGTGTACTGACAGCCATTTACATAGTTTATTGTGAACGGGGAGTAGGGAAGGTCAAAGAGAGAGAGGACTATCTCCCCCCCACACACACACACACACACATACATATGCATCCCCAGTTTTTTCTCTTTCCAGAGACCTTGAGTTTTGGGGAAGTGGATGTGAAAATATTTGTAGAGTGAGTTGTAACTCTTCGAGACCCCTATGGGAGTTGGCCTGGGTTTTCTAGGGTGTTGGGTGGGGTTGCTGTTCTGAGTGGTCACAGTAGGAACAATTTTGACAGCTATGATTATACTCCCTGTTTGATTAGTTTCAACTCAATCATTAAATTCATGGCCATAGTTACAGTATTTAGAAAATCACTGTTTTATCCATCTTTTTTCCAGTGCAGAAAGCCATCCCACCTTACAAAACACTAGGTATCTATCCTGGCCACTTCACAGAGTTGCTTTGAAGATAAGTTGAAATAACATCTGTGAAAAAAATTTTGAAAGTACTGTTAAGGCCTTATAAATGGTATCTAGCACCTTGTGAGGGCTCAAGTCATATGGTCAGGAGAGTAAATGAAGATTGATTAAATCCTCTGTGTAGAAGAGCAGTCACATTGCATCCTGAGTAAGAGAATAGAACTCTGAGACACAGCCTGCATGGCGCACGCAGTTTTTCTCCTGCCTCTGTATAAACTGAGCAGCCAAACACCACCTCCCCCTGGTAACCTGCTCAGAGGATCGTGAAACTGCTCTTGATAAAAAGGTTTCTCTAGCCGGGACCGGTTTGGCTCAATGGATAGAGCGTCGGCTTGGGGACTGAAGGGTCCCAGGTTCGATTCCGGTCAAGGGCATGTACCTTGGTTTCGGGCATATCCCCAGTAGGGGGTGTGCAAGATGACTCTCTCATCGATGTTTCTAGCTCTCTATCTCTCTCCCTTCCTCTCTGTACAAAATCAATAAAATCTATTTTTTTAAAAAAAAGGTTTCTCCATACTGTGAGCCACAACAAATGACCCCACTTGCTTGCGTCCGAATCTGCATTAGCAGGCACCAGATCCCTCCCTTCCCATCAGCCCACGTTCTGACTCATTAGGTAAACATGGCCGTTCCAGGAGCAATATTTTGAAGTCTCCGTGAGCTTCACTAGTTTTCTTCTATATTATTTTCCCACTAGCTTCTTGTTTTCTTTGATGGAGGATGCTCCTGGGACACCTTTTCTCTCTCTTAAACAAACAGAGAACTGACCTTACACTGTTAGTCCTGTTTTTCATTGCTTCTCTACTAAACGGCAGTAGTTCTCCTAAAAACACACCCCCCTTTTACCAGAAACCTGACTTCACTGTGGAAAAGAAACTCCAGCGTTGTTTCCTGCGCTCCCTTCCTCCACAAAAGTAGTAAAAAAAAAAAAAAAAAAAAGAGGAGACCTTTTTTGGTCAGTATTAATAGCACTTTAGAGACCTGGGCTGTCAATCCTTAAGTTTTCTCGTGCTGGCAATATACAGTATTTGTTTTACTACATTGCCCTCTCGCTTCTTCCTAGCAGCGCTAACATTCTTCTGCCAGCTGTTGTCACTTAATCCCCTCAGAACCCTGACTTCTTCATCTATAGAGTGGGAGTATTGCTATCTAAGAATGTTGTTTTGAGAATCAAACAAGATTATGTTTATTAATATCTGGCACCATGCTTGGTGCATTAAGATGTTTAAAGGTGCAGCAACCTTTAAACCACTGACCTAATGCATTATATTTTTCAAAAGTGGTAGCTACTGGAGGTCAGAGGTTTCCATGAATTCTGTATTGAATGTTACCTGCTTTAACTTTTAGGGCTCAAATTGCATCCTTGTGGGCCGGCCACTATGTAGAAGACTGAATCATGCATTTCTTTAAACCGTCTTCCCTCTTCCTCCCTCTCTCCCTGCCCCCTTTCTCGGCAGTTCCTTTGGAAACAAATACAAAAGCAGGAGTAGTCACATCCGATGCTGCTCAGAATGAGGAGAGAGATGGTTCAGAAACTGGACTCGCGAGCTCCCTTCCCGTGAGGGAACATCTCAGCTCAGTGGAGACGCCGTCCGAGAAAAGTGCGAGCAGTGCCTCAGTGCCCGAGGCCCCCATCATTCTGAGCCCCCCGCAGACCCCCACGGCAGACACATACAACCTGCTCTGGAGGGCGGGCCAGGACGGCGGGCTGCCCATCAATGCTTACTTTGTGAAGTATCGGAAGGTACTGTCTCCTCGGGGACCATCTCCCCCTCACCCTGTGTGTATAGCATGTGCTGATGACCTTGTACTTTGGGGGAGCGGCAGGAAAGATGCTCCAGGAGGGTGAGTTTGGGGGACACATCCCAGCTGCATTCACCAGCTTATAAAAAGGGTGAGAGTAAAGTATAAAGAGTTTTCCCCAAAATTGGTATTCTCAGGAGCCCGTGACTTCTCAGCATTTTTTATCAAACACTTTAACCCCTTGGGGATAAAGCGCTATAAACCACTTTTAAAAAGGTCATCCCCCCTTCTCCAATATAGTAGTATACAGTTTATTTATCAAATAAAGCTTTGGCTTACTGAAAACAACTTTTTGAACAAAGTCCTCCAGCATAATCTCTGGTGAGAATTTGCATCTCAAGTTGTCTTCTTCCATTGTGTTGGAATCTCGTGTTGTTTGGTTATTTATCACAGTAAACTGTTGGTTTTCTGGGTGTTTTTCCTCCCGAGGCTTATATTAAAGCAAAGTTAAAAAGTCTCCCCTGTTTAATGAGACCAGCAGATGAATGAAATGGGAAGAGAGGCACTCATATTTAAAAATCATTTACTTTGTTCAAGATATTTGGTACCCATCTTTTCATAGTAATATGCTTAATATCTGGAAAACTTAACATCATGAGATTTGAATGTTGCTGTACTTTTCTAACCGGATGATTCTAGAGGCAGGAAGTCATAATGGTGTTCCCATATGAGCTGGTCTCTTGTTTCCATTAATGAAGACCCAATGGATTGGATCCCTTAAGTTTATTTCATTCAGCACAGATTGATCCGTGTCAAGAATGAAGCAAGAATGCTAGAAATACATAACCCATAATTATATAATCCATGTATATACAAACATACATATTCTAAGTTGTCATATTTATCATGTGTAGTGTATGTTATCATTAGTACACATCATTATATACTGATTTTATTCTCCCATCAGCCCAGTAAGAAACGAGTATTGTTTGCATTAGGAAAAGGAACCGACTTTGGGAGATAAGTCACTTGCCGGAGGCCATACGTGGTGGTAGGCAGCTGAGCCAGGCGTTCTTGACTGAGAGTTCTGGGTTCTGGCTGCAGGCCTCCTTATAGTCCTTATTATTTCTTAATATGAAGAAATATTGTGTCTCTGTTATTTAACACGGCACACCACTTCCCAAAATTCACCTGGGATGGGATGGAATAACTTGTCGTTTTTACCAAGTCTGAATGGACGTTTTTCCTGCCCTTTATCTCCTTTTTCTAATGGCCTGTTTCCTGCTGAGCAGCTGGACGATGGTGCTGGCGCGGTGGGCAGCTGGCACACCGTGCGCGTCCCGGGCAGTGAAAACGAGCTGCACTTAACGGAACTGGAGCCATCGAGTCTGTATGAGGTTCTGATGGTGGCCAGAAGCGCCGCGGGCGAAGGGCAGCCTGCCATGCTGACCTTCCGAACCAGCAAAGGTGGGTAAAGCTGCCGTCCGAGGAAGGGCTAAGTATTTACAATGCAGAGCTTAAACTTAGCCCCTGTGACGAATAAGTCCACATGTTTGCATCTGTGTGCCAGTGGAATGTCATGGTATCCTTTCTTACTTTGCGCACATACAGAAGCTCATGTGACAGCGTGTTTTCTAACCTTTCTAGAGAAAACAACCTCATCGAAAAACGCCCAGGCCCCCTCCCCTCCAGCGGGCGTTCCGAAGCGCCCCGTGCTCTCAGAGGCTGCGGACCACTTTGGGGTGGTCCTGACAGACTCTTCCAGGCACAGCGGAGGTAAGGAGACTCGTCTGCCTACTCACTTTGTTCGCTCATAAATGGAGCCGACCTGTTTCAGATGATTGGGGAGCGGAATGGGACAGGGCATCTGTTTATTATTCAATACTGTGTACTTTTCTAGGTCCTATTTCAGCCATTTTCCCCAATTCCCTGTAGCATCCAAATCTTGGAACCCAGTGTCATGATTGGTGTTTAAAGTAATACACTCAGATTCAGAACGTCTGGTACTAAGATTTTAAAACTCACAAGAAGGATTTTTTCCGTCTCCTCTCTGGCAGGGAAACCAAATTTATATTTTGAACTCTAAAAGTCTTACTTATTTTTGATGACTTATCAAAATATATGGTGGTACCTATAATAAGATTTAGATTTTTTTTTAATTAGGTGATTATAAGTCACACTCAGAGTCATTGCTATAGTTTGTCAATCTCATGGTTTTTAGGTAATTTATTTAATCATCACAGGAACCTGATGAAGAAGGTAGGATATCTATTGTACAAAATAGGAAACTGAGACTCAGGCAGTGATGCAGCTTGCCTGAAATCATCCCGAAACCAGAAGAATTTCTCTTCAAATTCAGATTTTTTAGCTCCAACTACAGCGTTCTTTCCTTTATCCTTCAACTGTCACATGCTGTTTCTTTAAGATATTGAAAATATTCTTCTCTGTAGAGTTATTTTTCCCTAATAACTTTCTTTTTCTATTCAAACTGTGGTGTTCTTTGATGAACTTTTAATAACTCTATAAATACCATTACGCATACCATAATTAAAACTCTTTGATAAGTTTTAATCCCGCATGAATCAATAGAAAGAAGCTGTTTGGTTATGTAGTATTTAAAGAGATTTACTAACAGTTCTGTTCATTCTGTTCCCATCGCTTTCTAACTTGAAAGGAATACAGTAAGTATCACCCAAAGCTGCCTGCTTTGAGTAGATTCCTTTTTATCCATAAATCAATTTGTTGTGTAAAATGCCACACTTTTCTCCATACAAGTACCATATGCTACAGTGTTTTGTCCTCATGTACTGTACTTGTATCTGGGTTGAGACAGAGGGTGTTGCTTGAGCGGTGTGGCACCGGACAGAGGCCGGACTCCCTGGGTGACTTCACCTGGGCAATGTCACCATGGCCGGGTGGGTCCTCCTTGTCCCGCTCAGAAAGGGAGCAAGGCCGAAGAGAACTGGCTCACTGTACAGAATTCACAGCTCAGTGGCAGCGTGCTATTTTGTGATGTAGCTGCCATACCCACCAGGCTGTTTCCAGCAGCTTTCTTTCCTTGTAGGAGGAGTGAAGTGGGCAGCCAGTTAGATCACACAATGGCTTGGTCAGCAGGAAGAGTTAGGTACACGGTTTTAAGGGCTGATGTTTCCAGAGAATCGGCCACAGAGTCTAGACTGTCTCACCTGTGGGTTAGGGCATCCCCTACCCTTGGCAGTTGGAACTGAAAACCGCTGGACGTTAGCTCTCTCAACCCTGTTCTCTCCGTGTTCACGTGGATGGCCATGTGGCTCATGTATTTTCTCTCAGCGCTTTTCTTTGATGACATAGCCTGACTTCCTGCTTTCCTCCTGAGCATGGTCTCTCTTTCCGTTATTATCGGGATTGATTTTATTAGTCAAATTTTATCTATGTTCACGCCTAGCAGTCTGTGTCTTGGAGTAGCAAGCAGTCCTATGGCCTTGAGACAGGTTAAGATAGGATAGCAACGCCTAATTTAATAATCTCTAGATTGTTTGCTGAATGTGTTTTATATTATTTGGATGGATAAAGAAACCATATAAATTCACTAACAAATACTTTTATTATCAATTTACTATAAATTATAAGCACGATCAGACTTGAAGCACCCATTAATAAAATTACTCATACACTGTATTAGCCATGAACCCAAATTAGCCTGGTCACACTTATTACACTAACGTACAGTTTTTCAGAGACAGTTGTTAAGTTGGTAGGTTAATTTTACTCTCCTTCCTTTTATTTCCTGTGTTTGGCCATTTCATTGCCTTTTAGCAGGAAGATATATTATTTCCTCTGGCAAAGTTTGAAGAACCTTTAATTAAATATTTGGCAGTTATCCCCTTTAGTTGGTTTGAGTTATTCTTGTCTCTGACACTGTGGGCTCCTGAAGCGAATGTTTCTGTTCTCAGTTCCAGAGGCCCCCGATCGGCCCACCATCTCCATGGCATCCGAGACGTCCGTCTACGTCACTTGGATTCCTCGGGCCAATGGGGGTTCTCCAATCACTGCCTTCAAGGTCGAATATAAACGGATGAGGAGCAGTGACTGGCTGGTGGCAGCGGAAGACATCCCTCCTTCCAGACTTTCTGTGGAAGTTCGTAGTTTAGAGCCAGGTATTAATATCCAAACATTTCCTTTTTTACACCATCAATGCTGACTGTAGGTGCATATTTTCATCAGCCATAGAGTTTTAGCTAAAGTAATGCAAGCTCATGGCATAAAAATGTGAAAATAAAGGAAATAATAAAGAAGAGGCCACCACTGCCGTGGAAGAGCTGCTGTGCAGGGGCCTATCCCCGTGGAGCAGAGCTGACTTCAGTGGGGCTCCAGGGAGCGCCGAGTGTGCCTCTGAGTGTATCGCCCATGGAAGTGGTGGCGTGGTGCTCCCGTGTGGTCTGAAGCTGGCCATCAGGTCCGTCGGCTCTGAGGCTTCCTGAGAGATGCAGGCCAAGGTTGGCCACTGCCTGTGCCCTGCCTGGAGCCACCTGGCACAAGCTACAGTGTGATGAGCTTAGAGGTGCCCAGGAGAGGCCAAGCTGGGTACTGAGTCCAGCTGCCTCTAGTGCCAGACCTGCGGCCTCTTAGCAAGAGGTACAGGGTACAGGGCACACCAAGGCCAGATGCTGATGTTTGGGGATCGTGGACCTTTGAGAGATTTTAGGAAAGTTTGAAGCATGAGCCAAGATAGGTCTTTATTTATTTTTATTTTTATTTCCTTTTTATTTTTTTTAATTTGTATGCATTTTATTTTTATTTATTTATTTTATTTTATTTTTTACATATTTTATTGATTTTTTTTGCCCCCCTCCCTCCCTCCCAAACATTCCCTCCCTCCCCAGAGTTTTATGCCCATTGGTTGTACTTATATGCATGTATACAAGTCCTTCAAGTTGATCTATTATCTCCCCCAGATCCTCCTCCCTTCCCTGCTGAAATTTGACAGCAAGATAGGTCTTTAGATGGAAAGTCGCTGGAAGTGGGTTGGGAGGGCCTACAAGTTATCTGAGGGGGGTCTTGAGGGATCACGATGGTAGCCAGGTCGATGGAGACTCAGACATGGTGCCTACGCCTGCAAGGGCAGGGCTCAGCAAAGGGAAGTGGCTTCTGCCTGCACTTCCGTTTGAAAGAAAGCTGCCTCTAGCCTTCTCCCCAGAGCCAGACAGTTGAGCTCCTCCTCATATGTCCCTGGTTCCTTTCATGCTGGAGCTAAGAGTGAGGGAGTCTAAGTAAGTCTGTGCACCGGTCCTGGGACTACAGCAGCCCTTTGTGTCAGTCAGCCACCATTCCTTTGAACACACTGCACTGAGCAGCTACTACCAGTTGCTAGAAATTGGCAGGTGGGTAGAAATCTATGTACCGCACAGGCTTCAGCATATGTTATTGTAATAGCACACTTGTCATAGTTTGAGTTATTGTACCTTCAGTTGTCGTATTACAGCTTTTTCAAAATTCTGGGTTGTTTTTTATTTTTTATTTTTATTTTCTCTCCTCAAAAGGTTCGACATACAAATTTAGGGTCATTGCTATCAACCATCACGGTGAGAGTTTTCGGAGTTCAGCATCTCGTCCTTATCAGGTGGCTGGGTTCCCCAATCGTTACTCCAACCGCCCAGTGGCCGGGCCCCACATTGTGCACACAGAAGCCGTCAGTGATACGCAGATCATGCTAAAGTGGACGGTAAGTGACACGTCTTCTCTGATGAGAAGCTTGTCTGGTTTGGCCATGGTAATAGTTTAATGTCCTCATGAACATACAGTGAACAGCACATTTTTGAACTTTAAAAAAAATATGTTTTTATTGATTTCAGTGAGGAAGGGAGAAGGAGAGAGAGATAGAAACATCAATGAGAGAGAAGCATTGATTGGCTGCCTCCTGCACGCCCCCTACTGGGGATCGAGCCCGCAACCCAAGACTTTTCTTGCCTCAGGACCATGGCACATCCCAGTTCCTGTGCCCTGACCGGAAATCAAACCAGGTCACAGGTCAATGCTCAACCACTGAGCCATGCTAGCTGGGCAGATTTTTGAACTTTTAAGTGAGGAAATTGAAGGGCACAGATATTTGTCTAAAAGCACATGTTATAAATGGGGTAGGGTTAAAAATAAAATTATTGTTACCTCAGTTCTAATCCCAGTGTTAATTGCCATTTCATGATTTATTCATTTTGAACCAGATGAACTTTTATGTTATTGATTTAACTTTGGTTAGCCCTGCAGTAAGCTAAATGCTCTTAAAACCTTTGAATTAAATTTAAAATGGCCATCAAGGATGTTTGCGAAATGAATCGAGAGAACTATGCAGATAGATAAATTATAATGGATTTGAAAGCTAAATTTATTTTTGTTTTTGACAAGTTTTCTGCTTCTGTTTTTTTTTTTTTTTAGTACATTCCATCAATTAACAATAACACTCCCATTCAAGGATTTTATATTTATTACCGGCCAACAGACAGTGATAATGACAGTGATTACAAGAGGGACATCGTAGAAGGTAAGATTCATTGGCAAGTGGAGGTCCCAGTAAAGGAGTTTTGGAAGGAATATTATGAACAACATAATCCCAGGTTAAGATAGTATAAAAAATTAAAATACTATATGTACTATTACTTTGAATTTTTCCAAGAGAAAGATAATTTTTTTAACTTAATATATATATATAGTAGCTTACATTTTGGTTGTAAAAACTGTCAATTACTAAAGTATGGGGGAGGTCTGATTTGTCAGTAGTTCATCTGAAAATAATTTTTGTTTCCTGTTTTGTTTAAATGAATAGTAACCTGTGTATAAAAAACTGCAACTTCTAGCTATATTTTAAAAAAAAGAAGTCTCAGTCAGCAGTTTCATTAAAGTTTGCACTAGAAAGACCACATCTTGAGCATGCTATCCACTTTTAGAGATGCTATAATATATGTAGAGGTGGGAAAAAAGAAAAGAAAAGAAAAGAAAAGAAAAGAAAAGAAAAGAAAAGAAAAGAAAAGAAAAGAAAACAGCCAAGATGGGGAAGGGTGCTCTATTCAGTTTGGCTCTGTGGACAGAATGTTGGCCTGCGATCTGAAAGGTCCTGGGTTGGATTCTGGCCAAGGGCACATGCCCAGGTTGCAGGCTCAATCCCCAGGAGGGAGCATGCAGGAGGCAGCCAGTCAATGATTCTCTCTCATCATTAACGTTTCTACCTCTCCCTCTCCCTTCCTCTCTGAAATCAACAAAAACATGGTTAAAAGATGGTGAAGGGTATTGAAACTGTCTTTCTCCTGCATTTATAATATAACTCAGAACTTGGCACCTGGTCTGAAGGCACCACAGGATCAGCTGGCCCTGCCTGCACCTGCAGCCATGTCTCAGGCCCCCGTCCCGTGTCACCGTGTCCTCTGTCCCACCCGGGCCTTCCTCAGCTTCCTGTGTGCAGCAAGGCCTTCCCTGCCTCAGAACCTTGGCACGTCCCAGTTCCTGCTCCCTGTCGTGCTCTGCTCCCAAAGGCTTTATCTAGGTGCCCTTCTCTCTGTGAGCGCAAACATTTCTTCCTCAGATAAGCTCCTCCCACTTAATTTCTAATCACAACCTTTATGTAGATTTCATAGAAATTTATCATAGGTGTATGTATGTGTGTGTGTGTGCACATATATGAAATTATTTGCTTAAAGTTTGTCCCCTCGCTACATGTTAACCTGCTGTGGGGAAGGGACCTTTTTTCAGTGCAGTATTCCCAATCCATACAATGGTGAAGTGTTTAGTATTAATTTACTGAATGAATGAATGAAGTCCAGAAAGAACAGTAGAATGTCTAGGATGATCACAGAATTGCTTCACAACTGACAGCAGAAAAAAGATGATGAACAAGCAACGTGATAGTGGTCTTTGGATAGAAAAGACTATTCTGTGGAAGAGGAGTGCAGTCATTTGGGGGAAGGGCGGTTAAAAGGAAGTAGCATAAAAGAAGCATTCTCTAACCTGGCATTCCTAGCATAGGTGCTGTCAGCACTGTCATAGCATTTCTAGCATAGGTGCTGTCAGCACGGGTCATAGCATTTCTAACATAGGTGCTGTCAGTAATATCTTGGAAGGAATTCTTGCTGTGGGTGGAAGGCTTCTTTCAGGTCTTTTTTCACTCCAAAATTCTGACTCTCTGAAATATTAATGTCCTAATGGACCATGTCAGAAAATTGCCATATGACTTCTTGACATCTAATACTGCGTATAGTTTTTGGTATATATAGTCTTACAATAAAATACTTTAAATATGCTATGAAATCACATTTCTTTAGATATTGTAACATTCCTCTTAATGTTTGTCCAATGGAATTACTTTTATAATATAATAAGAATTTTATCATATGAGTTTTAATACCTGGCACACAGTAAATATTTGTTGAATGAACTTGTTTCTCTTTTCTTAATTTGGAAAAGTAGAAAAGAAATCTGTTCCTAAAATTTGCTTTAAGCATAAAGAATTGGGGGAATGTAGACAGATAATTGTTGGTAGTGAAACAATTCTGTGGAGTCCAGATAGTAGCAGCTTTGAGGGAGGATGACTGGGAAAAGCAAGCAGAGGACCTTTGCACGCTGGTAATATTCTCTCTTGACCTTGTTCAGTGTGTGAACATAGTGAGCCGCATGGTTATGGGCACTTTTCCTTCAGCATATTTCCCTTTATGAAAAGACTATGTACACATATAGCCGGGACCGGTTTGGCTCAATGGATGGAGCGTCAGCTTGGGGACTGAAAGGTCCCGGGTTCAATTCCGGTCAAGGGCATGTACCTTGGTTGCAGGCATATCCCCAGTGCGGGGTGTGCAAGAGGCAGCTGATCGATGACCCTCTCTCATCGATGTTTCTAACTCTCTCTCTCTCTCCCTTCCTCTCTGTATAAAATCAATAAAATATATTTTTTAAAAAAAAGAAAAGAAAAGACTATGTACACATATAATACCTTAATTTAAAAAATGGGGGGGAAAAAAAAAAGACTATTACAAAAAGAAATGGAAAGAATTATTAGTGCCTGTTCTGCATTTTAGTCCTAGCCAGGTCTTCATTTTAGTTTAGCTGGGTTAGGAGAGTGGGGCTGTCAGATATTTATTTTAAAAATCTTTTGACAGAGGTTAAACATTTGTTATAAAGTAGTTTTAAACAAGGCAAATGTAAATAAAATGAACATCCCCCTGTCTCTTTGTCTCTGCCTTCTCTCCCCCCACCCCCTCTGTCTCCTTTTCCCTTCCTAGTTCCCCTCTCTAGAAATATCCACTGGAAAACAGTTTTAAACTATATTCTGTCGTTACATCTTTGAACTCTCACCAGCTTGTGTGATGTGACTGTTGAGTGTGGAACTGGGGGATCGCTCGAAAGGAGCTCTTGTATCCAGTAGTAGAGCCTGTGAGTGTGCGCTTCGCCTCACGGTTCACAGAGAGTATGTTTATAAACGTGGTAGACGAAGCAGCTAGATGTTTAAGTGGGCTGCACTGTGCTGTGTAATTTGCTTATTTCTTATTTTCAAGTTTATGCATTTGAAATTCCTTCTGTGGCAGTTAACTAGTGGCCTCTCTGCCAAGCCCAGGAGCACAAGTGTTCACCGCTGTGCGTCAAGCCGTCTCTAAAGGGAAGTTGTAGGTTACGTATGCATAGCGACTCAGATCATTCAGGATTTTGGGGGGGTAAATGGAATCTCACATTATTAAAGAATACAGTAAGAGGACAGTTACATTAAGTGATCCTATTTCTGAATTAAGTTCCACGTTTAGATCTAGCTATAAATGTGTCTAGCATACCACTGCTTTTTTGCTGGATATTTTTATCTTACCAGGTTAAGTTGCGTTCCAAGTAAATCAGAGTAATTGGTCGTTTGATCTTTTAAGTCTGTGCTTTTGGTTCCTCACCTTTTGTAAAATATCTTTTCAGGGGGGGAAATTGTATGTTGACTTTAAACCTAATAAGGCACTTGGTTGTCTTATTCATCAGGGATCGATAAAAACTCATTCTCTCTGCTGATGTTTCCTGTAAATTTAGCCATTGGGATAATTACCATAACAATGGGATGTTAACCCATTATTTTAATGGTTTTCTCTGATTAGTAACATATCAGAAGCTTAATTTAATTCCATTTTTGCTGGTGCTGTGAAAGGAAAACTTCAGATTTAATGTAGTAAATAGTCGTAAGAATGTGTATAGTTAAGAATGTGTATGAGTGCAGGGCTGGCCTACGGGTAGAGAAAAATAATAGACATTTTTTAGAAAGATTTTGGAATCTTGCCCTGGCCGGTGTAATTATAGCATCTTCCCTTGCACTGAAAGGTTGTGGGTTTGAATCCTTGTCAGGGCCCTTGCCTGGGTTTCTGGTTCGATCCCAGATTGGGGTGTGTATGGGAGGCAACTGATCTCACATTGATGTTTCTCTCTCTCTCTCTCCCTCTCCTTTTTCCTCTCTCTGTCCCCACTCACCCACCCCCTTTTTCTCCTCTCCCTAAAATCATTAAAACATATCTTGGGTGAGGATTTTAAAAAGAGAAAGGTTTTGGAATTTAGAAATAATTCTGATCTAATCTCAACTAGATTTTGAGTGAGGTTTCTTTTAAGGTTCTCTTTACATTTATAAAGCAGGTCATAGATCTCCTCACTTATTGAGCCCTTCAGAATCCCTTGATCCTAGAACAAACAGGTTCTTCATCTCATAAAACGGGGGGTCTTCATAAATGAGGGGTTTTGTAATGGTGTCCTGGGGAAGGGGCTGTGCTTTCAGATTGAACTATTCCTGTCTGTGTTGAATTAGAAAGGAACCTGGTGCTGTGGGTCTATCAGCCAGATCGCTCCGACTTGCATTGGTGGTTTGGTTTTTACCTCCCCCTTTGATTAATTCTTAAATCAGTTGGTATAGCTGAGTCCCTCAGAAACGGTGGAGACGGTTTGAAGAGGGATTAAAGGTGCTTGAAGAGTTCATTGACTTTGGTGGAAGTGTCTCGTTTGTTATTAAAAAGTTTGTCACAGGTCCATGGAAGTAGAAATGGAGAGTGATTTGCACTGGCAGGCTCAGTTTCTAAAGGAAATGGTGGCTGGGTGCCATGGATAACAGAATCATCCCATTAGAGACACTTACGTGGTTTGGAGACCCTGACCCAAAAGAAGGGAAACGGTGGAGCAGTAGCCAAGGGTTTCCCGGAGTGGGTTTGCTTTTGGTTATTCTCCACCTTTTCTTCAGCATTTGCCTAATTGTCAGTTGATGGTGAGCTCCTTGCAATGGACTCGGGAGCTTTGCGAAGCCTGGTCACTTGTTCTGGGAAAGGCGCCGTTTGCTGATCTCACATGTAGTGTTGCCCCTGACGGGTGGGCAGAGTGGATTGACTTGCTGGGCTGAACAGGAGGATCAAAGGGCTAAGAGTGTTTTCCACCTGCGTGTGAAATTAACATGCATTTTACAAAGACCCGCCAGTAATTATTTGTAATGAAACGAGGTATTACGCCAGCACACAGGTCTATCTTTAATTCTGTTTATCTCTTTATCATTTTTGTCCATGCCATGGAATAGAAATACAACTTGTTTATGGTATATTACCAAAATACTTATATCACGTACCTTTTTATTGTACAGACTGACTATATGGGAATGGATGCTGCTCCCACCTCATTTTGAAATTAAGTAATTATGTTGACAATATCACTGAGATTGTATGACATGCAAAGCTTATCTCTTATCTTTCTTTCTAGGCTCAAAGCAATGGCACACGATTGGGCATCTGCAGCCAGAAACCTCCTATGATATTAAGATGCAGTGCTTCAATGAAGGAGGAGAGAGCGAGTTTAGTAACGTGATGATCTGCGAGACTAAAGGTAAGGGAGGGGGGAGGGTTTGTGCTTTTCCCAAACTCTGGATTATTCCTTCTGACTGTTGATTGAGATGGTTATCTAAGGGAACTTCTGCTTCGGACCTTATTCTAGGTGCGTACCATTAGACTGTCCAAGCAGAAGGTACACTATGTTGGCTAGAGCACTTGCCTACAAAATAATTTACATGAGTATCAGTCACATTTATTAATCTCTCTGTCACTCTAAGCCACTTCTTTTCTCTCTTTCTCCATCAAGAGAACAGAAATATTTGCTGACTATTACTGACTGCTGTGAGAATTAAAATACTAACCAGAACGTATAAGAATTTAAAGGTTAAGTGCTACATATGTTTAAAATAGTTTCTGGAATGACAGATGTTCATAACAATACTTGCTTAAGTATAGTAGTTGAGTTCAGAATTAGCAGTCACTAATTCTAAATTGCAATCCTCAATATGCCTACATACCTAGATTAACTGAAATATTACCATCTTTTAAAAAGGAAGATATAACAGAGGATATTTATAAATCAAAAGCACTTGTGTTCAGTCTCAATCTGACAAAAAGAGAAACATTTTTTCTTGACTATTTTTTTTTTCAATCCTCACCCAAGGATATTTTCCATTGATTTGAGAGAGAGAAACATCAATGGGTTGCCTCCCATACATACCCCAACTGAGGGCCAAACCCACAACATAGGTATGTGCTCTGACCAGAATAAAACCCGAAATCTTTTTGGTGTGCCAGACGACGCTCAATCAACTGAGCCACCCCTCCCGGCATCTTTGTGCTATTTTTATTTTTTAAATGTATTTTTATTAATTTCAGAGAGGAAGGGAAAGGGAGAGAGAAATAGAAACATTAATGAGAGAGAATCATTGATAGGCTGCCTTCTGCCTATCTGGGGATCGCTACTGGGGATCGAACCTAGAACCTGGGCATGTGCCCTTGACCAGAATCGAACCCAGGACCCTTCAGTTCACGGGCCGACACTCTATTCACTGAGCCAAACCAGCTAGGGCTTTGTCCTATTTTTAAGAACCAGGGAAGACTTCCCAGAATCCTCTAGTTGATCCTTCCCCCTCAGGTCTCATTGGCCAGAACTCAGTCACATGCCCCTGTCATTCCTGGGTGGATGATGGGTCAGGACCTACTCCAGAATTCTGTGGTGGCCAGTGGGCACCTAAACAGACTTGGGGGCCCGCCTGCATGGGAGCAGGAGGCTAGGCAGCCTTTAGCATCTGCTATAGGTGATGTTATTATCCCAGTTTATTTAATTTTTTTTAATATATATTTTTATTGATATTTTACGGAGAGGAAGAGAGAGGGGTAGAGAGTTAGAAACATCGATGAGAGAGAAACATCGATCAGCTGCCTCCTGCATACACCCTACTGGGGATGTGCCCGCAACCAAGGTACATGCCCTTGACCGTAATTGAACCTGGGACCTTTCAGTCCGCAGGCCGACGCTGGTGGGTGTTTCTCTCTCATTGATATTTCTAACTCTATTCCTCTCCCTTCCTCTACGTCAAGAATCAATAAAATATATTTTAAAAAATGAATTTGTCATTTCTGTTCCCAAGACATTTAAGAATATAGCCATACAAAACATAACACATAGCCAGCAATGCAATAACTGCTGTTAAAATAGCATTGTAGTAGAGCTGTGTCTGCAATAGCATCTCTCACTAAGTGACTTCACTGGGGAGTAAAAGTTCCTCCCTACAGACTTTCAGATCAGTGCAAAATGAAAAAACCTAAGGCATGAAATTGGGGGGGGGGGGGGCGGGGGCAGGGCATCGATTGGTTGCCTTCTGCATGCGCCTTGCCAGGAACTGAACCCGTAACCCATTTATGTGCCCTGACCCGCAGCCTTTTGGTACATAGGATGGCACTTCAACCAACTGAGTCACTCTGGCTGGGCTAAAAAAAGCTTCTTTAAAATGTTAACTGTTCATGTTGAGTGACTTTCTACAATGTAGTACAGTTCCTGCCTGTTTAAATAGAACATGTTCCATACAAATGCACCTTTTAAAGAAATGACTCAAAGTTCTTCTGAACACTTACCGTCTTATCCTCAGTAATTCAGGGAGGTTTTCAGGAATGACAGGTGCTTGCAGGCCCCCTTTCCCCACCCTCAGAGATCATAGACTGGCCGGATTTAACTTGAACAAGAGGTTGGCAACCAGATCATCAAGCTTGGTAGAATTATGAATAAGTGAAGGGTAAATAAAGAGTGAACAAACTGGAAGGACTTCACTGCGAGTAATCCTGGTCTTTATTGTAGACTCTGTAACATCCATTCTGCCTCCGAAACTTGTTTGTTTTCTTTAGAATTGGCAGGGACCTGAGAATTGTTTATCCCAACATACCATTTTCCCTTTGAGTCTCTGCCAAGCATTGAGCTAGCTCTCCCCTTTGCAAGGTGGCCTCTCGCCTCTCCTGTACCATCCCCCCTCTCTGTTCTGTCTGTTAACGTTGCTAGAGTATTGAACTCCGATATAATGTGAAATTGACTTTTTATTTTATTTTTATTTTTATTTTTTAAAACATATTTTATTGATTTTACACAGAGAGGAATTGAGAGGGACAGAGAGTTAGAAATGTCGATGAGAGAGGAACATCGACCAGCTGCCTCTTGCACCCCCCCCACTGGGGATGTACCCGCAACCAAGGTGCATGCCCTTGACCGGAATCGAACCCAGGACCTTTCAGTCCGCAGGCCGACGCTCTATCCACTAAGCCAAACCGGTCCAGGCTGAAATTGACTTTTTAAAAGACCACTCAGCTCATATGAGCCTGTGGGTAGCGTAATGTGACAGAGTGTCTTAAGTAATAATCATAACAAAATTGAACACCCTGTGCTATATGAGTAAGGCTCTAAGTGCTTTACATAGGTTGACCCGTTCACTCTTCATTACAACCTTGTGAAGGAACTGTTCTTATTAACCCCTTTTTCCACGCACGGAAGCTGAGATAATAAACCTTCATGGAGGTTTAAACCAGACAGCTGAGGACAAGTGGTGGGCGGGATCTGGACCTAGCCAGTCTGCACCGGGCCAGACTGCCGGCCACTGAGCCACACTGCCTTTCCAGGACCTTTAAGGCATTAAGAGCATGTTGTCTGGGGACAGAAAAACGGGGTTTGAGTCGCACCTGTGGTTAGCTTTCATTCTCACAGTTATACCAGTGAACTAGGCAAAAGTACTGCGCCGACGTGAACGCCAAACGTTTTTGGTGTTGGAATGCTTTATATATTTATTTATTTATGTGGGAGGTTTGGGGGATTATATGTAATTGTTCTTATAGTCCAAAGTCATATTTTCTACTATTCATCACATGGCAGAGGCATAAAATATGGAATTCAGCTCGAAGTATATCCGATAGAAAGGAGTTTTTTATCCCAGCCATAGTTGAAATAGTTTTATTTCAACTCTTGGGGAGTCTTCTAAAAGTGTCCAGGAATTTGGGTTAGACCAAGCGCGCATGTTTTTCTGATGTCTGTTTTCTCTAGAACGTGTGGACTAACTCTTCGGCACACCAGATTTTTGAAACTTTGGAGTCCTCTTTGTAATTCATTGGTGGTCAGATCATCTCAGTTAACAAGTGTAAACAGACTGGCTAAGTCCCTAGCCAGACCTCCTGCAGAGAGTAAACCGTGCAGTCTGTATTCGCCCTGACATCATGTTTTCCTTCTATCTCACCCAGTGAAACGTGTTCCCGGAGCCTCGGAAGATCCTGGCAGAGACCTGAGCACCCCGCCCAGCTCCTTAGGAGGCGGAGGCCACGTGGGGCCCGCAGCCAGCCCCGCCAGGAGCAGCGACATGCTGTACCTGGTGGTGGGCTGTGTGCTGGGCGGCATGGTCCTCATCCTCATGGTCTTCATCGCCATGTGCCTGTGGAAGAACCGCCAGCAGAACACCACGCAGAGTAAGGCCCTCCCGGAAGCTTCTTCTCTCTGTTTGAAGGAGACGGGGGGTGGGGGAGATATTATCAGAATACATACCGACTTCTCACAGTTCTGCGTAGTAGCCTCCAGACGGTGCACAGCTTGTCACAGGGAAGGGAAGAGGCGTGATGGGAAGGAAGGGAGTGAAGACTTCTCTAAGTTACTGTCTCTGAAGGACACCGTTTAAGATAACGTGGTCCTGTTTTGGTGCCTGATGTACCGAAACTCCTCAAGTGCATCATCCCCTCCCCTAAATGCTTCTGGTAAGAGGAGTGCTGAAGCTAGGCCAGGATGGCGCTGGATGGAAACACATAACCTAGGGCTCCTTTCCCTTTCCTTCCCCCGTTCCTGCCTGTCCTGTTCTCCTGGCTGTGAGGGGTCATCAGAGACTTCACTTTGATGGGAGGAAGTTTTTTTGTTTCCCCTTTGGCCTGTCCTTCGTTGTTTTCTTCCTTCCTTCCTTCCTTCCTTCCTTCCTTCCTTCCTTCCTTCCTTCCTTCCTTCCTTCCTTCTTTTATTCTTTTGAGTAATTGCTCCCTGGTTAATTTCTCTTTTCATTAACAGAGTCGTAATTAACTCAAAGTTCCTAGATGCTTCCACGCGGTAAAGGGAGTGGCAGCAATGACCTCACTAAAAAACAGCTCACAAGCTGGCAATCTCCGAGCACTGGGGGAGTGTTTTCTTCTAGCGTGTTAGCCGTTTCTTAATGGTTTTGTTCGGAAACCTTCCTAAGCAAGATCATCCTTTTCAGTACCTTTTTTTTGTTCTTTCTTGACAGAATATGACCCACCAGGATATCTGTACCAAGGCTCGGACATCAACGGGCAGATGGTGGAATACACCACCCTGCCCGGCACCAACCGGATAAATGGCAATGTGCACGGGAGCTTCCTGAGCAGCGGGGGTCTCAGCAACGGCTGCTCCCATCCTCACCACAAGGTCCCTAACGGGATCCGCGGGCCCGTGAACGGGAGCTTAAACGGAGGGCGTTACCCTGGGCACACGAGCTCTCTGACCAGGACACGTGTGGACTTTGAGCATCCTCGTCATCTGGTGAACGTAAGAGACCCAGTTATAAATGACAGCGTCCCTGTGTCCCACCCCAACCCTTCAGGCCTCCAGGCCCTGGTACACAAGCAGGGTGGGCGTGCTGGTTCTTTTCCCTGTGGGAACCTCACTGGTTCCCTGGAATGGAACTGGTATGTATCCCTGACAACCCCTCCATCCAGCATAATCTTTGTTAAGATTTCTATTATTGGGTACTAGATATATTCACCAATTTGGTTTATATTTTTTAATGATTTTACACTGAAGGTAGAACAGATAGCAAATAAATGGAAGTTATTCTTGAGCTGCAATGGAAGAACCATTGGGTGAAGGCTGATCTAAGTCCTTTATTTTTTATTTTATTTTATTTTTTAAATATATTTTATTGATTTTGTACAGAGAGGAAGGGAGAGAGATAGAGAGTTAGAAACATCGATGAGAGAGAGTCATCGATCAGCTGCCTCTTGCACACCCCCTACTGGGGATATGCCCGCAACCAAGGTACATGCCCTTGACTGGAATCGAACCCGGGACCCTTGAGTCCCCAAGCCGACGCTCTATCCATTGAGCCAAACCAGTCTCGGCTGGTCTAAGTCCTTTAAACTTGACTCAAAGCAAAGTCAGAGAACTCCTCTCCCTGGAGGAGTCTGGCGGATCATGTGAGTGAAGCGAGCTCAGGGTGGGGCAGGCGCTGGAGGCACCAGCAAAGGCACAGCACACGCACTCTTAGTGGTAGGCATGCAGGACCCAGTGTGGCCAGGTTTCCTGCTTTTTCAAAACACCTGCAAATCCAGGTGAAACTGCCAGGGTTTTTTGTTTGTTTGTTTGTTTGTTTTAATGTTTTTATTGATTTCTGAGAGAGGAAGGGAGAGGGAGAGAGAGACAGAAACATCAATGATTAAAGAGAACCATTGATCAGCTGCCTCTTGCACGCCCCCTACAGGGTATTGAGCTGCAACCCGGGCACGTGCCCTGACGGGGAATCGAACTGGGACCTCTTGGTTCATGGGTCAGTGCTCAACCCCTGAGCCACACTAGTTGGGCACACTTGCCAGACTTTTTACATGTTGGAAACTCATTCCAGTGTTTGAAGTCATTGCATGGCCACGCGGAACATGTCTACAGGCCACCAGACCGACTTCTAACACACGGTGATGTTTAGTGTCTCTTGCCCAATGTGTGGGAGCCTTGATACCTGCATTTTACAGGGTTAATATTCTGAGCCACAAGAGGGGATAAAGCTTTAGAACCACTGTAACTCAGGAATAACTAGCTGATATGGTTTCCTTTTTGAAATGGGAACAGAACGAGTAGACTGTCTTAGATGTATTTTGGTTACAGAGGGTCTCTGCACCAGGACAGTTGACTTATTACATGTTTGGGGTACACATCCATATTGTTTTTCAACCAAATAGATAATTTCAGTTTATCACATTGAAGCTTTTGTCACTGTTCTGATTATAGATAAGTTTGCCATAACCCACAATGCACTAAAATTTGAAGGAATATTTTTATTGTCCATTTTTATAAGGATTTATTAAATATTTGGAGGATTAAGCAGTGGCATATATTTATATCTTAAAGCTAGAAATCTCATGGCTGTCCTGTGACCTAGCTTTAGTATGTTGTAGAAAAAAAATACTTTATTTGCTTTACTGCATCTCATTACCAAAAGAGAATAATGATCTCATTATTTCGTGTGGAAAGACATGGCCTGTGTTCAGACTCTCTAGACTTTTTTTTGTCACCATTCCTAATCCAAACCATGAACATTGGTCCAAGAAACCCAGGGAGAGAACACTGAAGTCCGAAACAGCACATGCTGTTTCCATAGGAGGAAAAATAAGTCTGATGTTTTCTCAGTATTTGAGCATAGTCCTTTGGTTTTTTGAACAATGAATTGCTATTTAAATAATAGTCGCCCCATTAGATGTAAAATTGTAGGGGTTATCACCTGTGATTTGAACTCATTTGTTCTCTTGTTTTGATCTTCTGGGTGGGAGGAAGTCTGGAAATTTAAACAATGACGATCATCATAAAATCATTCATTCACTTTAGTATGGTTAGTGCTTCAAAGAAGTCCCTTACCCTGTGGATCGCTAACTTGATGGTCTGAAGCTTTTAAGTTTAAGCCCAGGGGCTGAATAGAACCGAGGAATATTCTCAAATGTTTTCTTAAAAGTTCCTGTTGCTAGTTGGATGAAGAATGTTGAGAGAAATTTTCAGTGTTTTTGGTTTGCTCGGATCCTGGCTGTTGGTATGAGCTGAGTGGAAATGGAAAGTATTCTGGGAAAAACAATTGCCTGAACTTTTCCTAACCTTGAAGGCCTGCTCCGAGCCTGGGTGCCGCGGCGGCCTCGCCCAGCCTTATCAAATTCCCTTCTCCGCGGCGAGCAGAATTCTGACTCTGACCGTGAGGCTGCCTCAGTTCTTAACTCCATGCCATTGTACATGTCAAGTGAACATTTGACAATGAGGTATGTGTTAATCTGGGCGTTTTTCTTAATTGCTGGGCAGTTTTGGCCAAAAGCAACATCAGAATATTAATAGTCCCCTCCAAGTCATTTGCTGGCTGAGAATCTGCTCCATCTGGAAAAACATAGCATGTTCGAAACCGTAGCCTAGTCAAGCTGACAGACCCACTCGACATAATTACAGGAAAATGAGGATGGGTTATCTTATGACATCACCCAGGCGTTTCCCCTGTTCTCCAGCTGGCGTCACGTGCAGCTCAGCTATGGCTGCCGGAGGTGAAAACGATGTACAGAGCGTTGTGGGTTCATTAGGTTCGAAACACTGGAGGGGAAGTGACTAACCTTCCCCATTTATTTGTCTCCTCCCAGCACAAAAATACATGGGCAACATGGCAGCTAAGTTTTGGGAGTCATTTTAATGTTGTGTATAAGTCCTTTGTGAATATAGGTGAGCGGTGGTAAGCACAGCATTGCTCAGGGAGTCAGTTGAAATGGACCATGCATCCATGCATTGCTGGTGTGGCTTCTGTATTTGTGAGTATTGAGTTGGTGGTCTATGGCCCCTTCAGCCCTCTTTCTTCTTGTCTTTTCCTTGTCCTGACCAGGGTGGCAGCATGTACACAGCAGTACCTCAGACCGAGCCGGTGGAGTGCATCACCTGTCGAAATTGCTGGAATAACAATAGGTATGTGGATGCGTATTTGCACAGGTTGTTGTGAGTGGGTGTATGACTCCTTTTATGTATTTTTTTTCCCTTTAGCAAACAAGTTCTTCAACTTTTACCTAAGATATAAAACTCTGAATAAGGGAGGCTGTTATAATTTTTTTTTTTTTTTTTTTTTTTTTTTTTTTTGCCCTGCTTTACAGTTTTTATCTTTCTGTGCTTTGGTTTCTTTAGCAATGCTGACTAGTATTAAAGACTTTGTTACTAAGGTATTAAAAGGTTTAAAGTTTTTGTAAAATCTTAAATTAGAGTCATTCTCTTTGTACAGAATTTGTCTTTTCTCACCTGTTATTTTCAACTCTGTGTATGGGATGTTTCTATTCTCTGTTATGATGAGAGCATGCTTGATTATTAGGGAAACCCACTGTGTGTATTGCAATGCTTTTTCATAGTTATATTACTAAAATTGATGCTTCTCTTTATCTCTCTCCCTCCTTCTCTCAAAAAAAAAAAAAAATCAAAAATCAATAAGAAAATATATCCTCGGGTGAGGATTAGAAAAAAACCAAGACATGAGTAATTGGTGGATGAGGCAGGCTGAGAAGGAGGTGTCAGGGATGGTGCCCAGGTGGCGGTGCCGTCACTGAGCTGGGAATCGAGGTAGGAGATGGAGAGAGACTGCTTATCCCTCGGCATACCTTCGGGAATCATCCTTTCAGACGCCTGTCAGGCCTCCTCACACTCACATTACCTGGGCAGCTCTCCTAAGACCTGGAGGGGCCTTGCTGAGAGCTTTTTCCATGTGCAGTCTTTCCTGCTCTGTACCCGGCCCCTCTATGCTCTTCCTTCTCTGCCTTCTTAGAGTAACACTTAAATGCATTCTTGGAGTGGACTTGTAAGAAAAAGTCATTGTCACCCAGAGACGCTTTATCATCCCTCTGTTTGAGTAATAAGCTTAAGAAACTTCGCCCTCACTGACTCAACTGGAGTGGTGACGTGAAACTCAGAGCCGGTAAGAGGGCATGTGCACTGGAGCGATCTGTGGAGTTGAATTTGATTCTAGAGCTTGTGGCACATGCTGAATGACTGCCTCACTGTGTTCAGTTCATTTGAACCCTTTTCAGTGTTCAGAGTAATATATAACACATAACTCACCGTGATACCTAGTAGCATATCTAGTTATTAGCTTTTCCAGGATCCAGTCCACCTTTCTTCTCTCCTCTCCTCAGTTCCAGAGGCATCAGTGCAGTTCCTGATGTGTAACCAAATGGGGTTTGTCAGCTGTTTGGCGAGTTTAATGGGAAGGAATTGACATTAAATCTGGTCTGCTTTCCATCAGTCTTGCTGATTGGTAAAGAGTAGAGAGGACACTGATGAAATTCACAGATGAGTGAACTGAGAGGTCCCATCAGGAAGGAAAAAGAAATTAAGGGTCCTAGAGAGATTAGAAATGGGCAGGATGTAAGCCAAGTAAAGATCAGCTTGGAAAAATGTATATATCCCATCTGGGGGAAAAGTACAAGCTATACATGGCTGAGTCTTCATTATTTTATGTCAACAGAAACAGACTCAGAGATAACTCCGATGTTACAATAAGCAGACAGTGACTTTACAGCAGCAATCAAAAATGCATTCAGGGATTTAAAGGAAGATGTACACACATGAATTCACATAGGGGGAATTTTTGTCTGTGAAAGAGAAACTGTAAAAAAGAAGGCCAAATGGAATTCCAAAACAGAAAACTACTTAACTGGAATGGGCTTGTCGTCAGATTAGAAGCAACACAAGGAAGAGTCATGAACTAGAAGATCAATAGAAATTATGCGGTCTGAAGAATGGAAAGAAAAACAAAACGCACGTCTTAGATGAAGACCAGAAATAAAAGTGTGGCAGAACTGAAGTGAATTCTGCAAAGAAAAAAAACACTGAAAAAAAGAAACAAAATCTAGTTTTTTAATATCTAATCCTTATAGACTTTGACTCCGTAGTATTTTTTCCAAGGATGAGAGGGAACAAGTTATCCGACTTCAAAGAAGTATATTTTCCTTGGTTTGCATAAAGTCATTTCTCTTATGTGGACATCAGTTTCTTAGCTTTAAGTCTCTGCGTGCGCGTCCCCCTCCCCCTTTCTTCCAGTAACTAATGGCCTTCTCCTGCTGTGTGCTGTGTTCAGGAGCCAGTTAGGAATTAGGAAACCACTTCTGACAGTGGACTGAGTCCCAGGAGGCATGTGGAAGTAGGTCATCGTATGAGGTTCCGTTCCTAAGTGGTTTGTTTGCCTCTTGATTTACTCTCCTGTCGTATTCCACTTTAACTGTTATTTCTGAGTGTTTTTTTTTTTATGTATCCGATCATAGTGAAGACTTCAGTTATTTTTAAAGAATAAGTGATACAGTCTCTTAAGAATCTGTGGTACACATGCTATTTCAAAATCGAAGTATTTTGATTGTGGCTTCCTCCGGACAAAACGGTTCCTTTTGGTTCATACCTTGTAGGTGTTTCACCAAGACGAACGGCACTTTCAGCAGCAGCCCCCTCTCTGTGGTCCCAGTGGTGGCGCCTTGTCCTCAGGATGGTCTGGAGATGCAGCCCCTCAGCCACGCGAAGATGCCTGCGTGTCAGGCTTCCATACCCCCTGACGACGGCCCGGCGCCTGGGGAGTGCGTCCCGGACGATGTGGCAACAAGACCTGCTCCACACACGTGCTGTCAGGACAGCAGGAGTGAGGTCACCTCCGATCCCACAGAGGATGCAGCGGGATGCAGCAGAGGTACAGGGAGGCATCATCCAACCTTAGCTTCTAGGTCGTCTCCATGTAGCTACGGAGACGGGAAGGTGGCGCGGACGTGTCCTCTCTGTGATCACTCACATCTTCCTTAAAAGACTGGGTGGGGGTGGGGGACACTTCAAGAAAAGTTGACGAGGTCGATTTTGAAATTTTGTGGTTACTCACCTCCTTCAGCCCAGGCTGTCAGTCCCATGACATCTTGGAAAAGAAGCCCACACAGGCTTTGATTCCGTTTGCACCTGGACGGTAGGCTTGCTCGGAGAGTGCCTTTTGCGGCCATGCGCCCCGGGTTCGTTTGAGTTGATCCTGGAGTGGTAGCCTTTACTTACAGTGGTTATCTTGAGGGTTTTGCTTTAACCCTGAGGTGAACTGTATGACTGCTCGTAGGAGCTCAACTTTATTTTAAACCTTTTATGCCTTTGGTCTCCCTCACATTCAAACGAAGCACACCTGGGCTCTGCTTTCACTCGTTATTCTTTCTTTATTGCTCAGAGTAAATTGTTTAGGCTGCTTTGTGAAAATCAGCCTTTATGATTTCACGGTGTTGCCCAATCTTTGTGTTTTTCAGGAGACAGCTGTGTCCATTCAGAAACAGAGAACACAGTTTTAAGTTGGAATCCTCTTATCTTGCCACCTGCTTCAAAGGACTGTACTGAAAAGATGACATGGTCTCCTCCTGGCATTCCTTTAGACAGCCCCGCTGGGGTCCTTCAGCAGCCCCAGGAGACCTGAGGATGTGCCTGGGACTCCAGCCAGTCACTGCACAGAACAGGCCTGGGAATGGACAGTGTGAGGGACATTAATTCAAATCAGAGAAAAAGCATTATTTATTTTTGTAGCAGTAATGTCATATGAATGTATCTTAAAATGTGTGCCCTTTTATATTATTTATGCCTGAAAATTCCCCCCCCCCTCAGTAGGAAACAACCTTAGTTTTGCATAGTGTTCCATCATCTCAGAGCATTCCACGTTTTTCACAAGCACCTCAGTGCCAGTCAGAGCGCCTCCTGCGAGGCCCCGGCCTGTTGGCTGCCTCCCCTAAGAGGGCGCTGCAGGCCGTCGGAAGTTTCCGGGTAGAAAGCTGTCCTTCAGTATTGTCTCGTCAGACTTTCGGAGAACATCCTGAAGCAACCACAGTTGTAACCTGCTGTTTACAATAGCACATCGCATGATTGCCTGCGCGGTGACAGCTGAGCCGGTGCCTCTCTGCACCTGGGCACAAGTTGCGTCCGTCTTCTGGGCCGTGGTCACACAGTGTCCCGGACAGGGCTGAGGCCTGCGGGGCTGCCTCAGGGCAGCCCGTCCGCGGGAGGCAGCCGAGGCGGAGAAGAAAGCCGCCGAGCCCCGCGGCTTTAAACTTGCGGGTGTCTATCAAATGGTCACGGGGCCACTTGTTAAGTGTTTCTCAGAGCAGGAACCAAAGGAGGCTTTCAGCTGATGGCTAGAGGAAAAAGATTGGCATTTTAAGGAGGAAGGGGCAGCAGCTCCCGTTAGTGCAGGATTGTGCTCCTGGGGCCGCTCCACCCGACATCGTCCTCCTCTCACTCCCCGCCCAGCCACAACGTGGAGGGCGAACAGGGTATGGTTTGAAATTCCCTGACTTTTCCCCAGAATCGTGTCATAGGAAACTGGCACCCAATCTTTATCATCAGAGCCGCCCATCAGTTATACTGCCCGCGTGGCAGGGCGCCCCTCAAAGCACACACGGAATATTTATATGTATAAATATACTATATCATTCTCTTTAGAGTCCAGCAGTTCCAGCATTCGGCGAGCAAAGCTAGTTTCCCAGAAGCTTCAGTGAAACAGACCCGAATACTATGCTCATCTACTGTCCATACGAGTACATCCCATTCCCTCCCCCCCCCCCCCCACACACACACGTTTATATGTTTTATAAGTAGAACTTGGGTGAACTGTGCTGTCGAAGCCGCAGTCGCTCTGCACGGGTTCCTCCGAGGAAGGGTAAGGCCCGGGTCTTCGAGGCCAGGTGTCGGGGTGGCCCAGCAGCGAGCTCTCTGCCCCGGAGCCCTCGGGTCGAGGAAAATGCAGTTAGCTCTGGAGGGAGGGCTGCGTCCCCACGTCTGCGGTAGCGAGGGACCCTGTCGTAGGACACGGCGAGGAAGCCTGCCCCGTGTCTGCCGGCCGAGCTGCAGCGGCGCGCTGGGGAGACTGAGGCACAGCTCAGGCCCAGGACTAAACTGCTTTGGAGTTTGAACACGGGACCTGCCCGCCGGGAAAGAAGCCAACTTCACCTTCAGGGCAGCCTCCTCGTGGACGCCTTATTTATATGATTAGTAACGCTGTTTTAAGTGTTATCCCTTTATTGTATTTTATTTATAAAAATGCCTTTATATATTGAGATATATAAATATAAATATACTATATATATATATATATATATATATCATAGCCTTTATGTTAGGAGTTCTGAGTTCTCCCTACCCACGAGCTGTTCTGAACTGTCTTGCCCGATGCAGCCCCCAGAGCTGGTTCTGCCTGGTGGCAGTCACTTCTCCAGGAAGTCCAGAGACACGGCCCACGGCGGGGACGGGGGGAGGGGGGGGGGACGGGGAGGGAGCGGTGTGGCACCCACGTCTGCGGGCCCCAGCTCATTCCCGCCATCTCCCCGCCCTCCCAGCAAACCCACAAAGTAGGTGTTGAAGCCCACAAGCCTCGCAGGGAGCCCGCAGCGCCCGCATGGGAGCCCGGCTGAGGTGGCCCTGTAACCTGAGCCCCTTGCGCTTTTCCACGCCGCGTTCCAGAGCATTGTGGTTCCCTCGTCCCTGGACCCCGGCCAACCCACGTGCTCCGTCCGCCCTGCGGCGACGTCCCTGCCGCTGCCCACGTGTGGCCGTGGGGCCCAGCTCCCAGAGTGCACTCTCTCCCTCTGACCGCCCCCCCCCCACACCCCCACCACCACCATCACCCCGACCCCCACCAGAATCTGATCTTCGCTTGGCTTAGTGACACTAGCTGCTCAGGCTTCTTCCTGTTCCTTTCACCTTAGAACTCTCTGTGATTCTTTGTTTTAGCATTAACACACCCCCCTCCCCCATTTCTGTTTACATCATGTCACTCTTTCCTTTCCCCCCTTTTCTCCATCAGGCACGGGTAGTCTGGTGACAGGTGACAGACAGGCTGGTGGGGGACGGGGTGTAAGTTAAACGACAAGGCTGTGAACTCTGTGGTCTCTGCAAATGTTTCTCCCGCCTTGTGTTTCTGTTGAACGAGGCTGGAGGCGGGAGCGTCCTGGACAGCGGGCCGGGTCTGACCCGGACCTCCTTCCGGCTGCGGAGCCGCTGGGGCGGCCGCGTGACCGTGGGACCCACCTGCGTGGCCGTCCTCAGACGCGTTGGCCTGGGAGGGGCGTGCTTTTGGGTCATGATGGAACGTGTGTTCTGTTTCCCTGACAAGCTGTAAACAGCCTGTCTGAGACGGTACCTATTGGACAGGCTGCAGCTTGGACAGGCTCTATTGGTGGAATGGTTTTATATTAAAAACTCTCTCCCTCTGATCGCTCCCCCCACCACTTCCATGGAGACCGAGGTGCAGGGGCCTCAGGGGCTCCCTCTGTGAATGAAGCTGCTGTAGCTGTGATTGGGGAGGTGGGGGGGGTGGGGGAGGGGGGGAATCTTACTCTGAAATTCTTTGCATCCTCCACCCTGCCCTCCCTGGAACCACCACCCACCCCGTGCACACGTCCAAGAGCCCAGTGAGTTCATCCCTTCTGTTCAGAAGGAATAGGACCTAGGACAAATGTGGGCTTATGTTTTTTTTTTTGGGGGGGAGGGGAGGAGGGGGGAGCTGGGAAAATACCTGAGCCTCGAAGCTGTGTGGAGGCAGGCAGGCCCCCTTCGGGGACGCAGTGTTCCTTCGTAAGGCAGGGCAGAGAGAGGCAGAGGGGCAGGACGAGAGGGGTATGTTGGGGCGGGGGTGGGGGAGGATGGTCCCTCCTCGCGGTGCTGTGAGCTCCGGGCTAGAAGCAGCAGCTGGTTGCCTCCTTACAGAATCTGTCTGAGCTGCTGACCCGAAAGCCAGCAGGGTCCTTTGCGTGGAGTGGGGCCCTGCTCTGTCTGTCCCCCCACATTTAGCTAAGGCTTCCCGAAACCTGAGCCCCGTCCTGAGGGCTCTGAGGGAACCCGACACCCCTTTTCTAATAAAGCCCAAATCTGTGAGTACCCCGAGGCTGCTGCGGTCCCTCCCCCTGGCAGAGGGCTCTGGCCCGAACAGGCCTCGGTTTGTGTTTCTGTCGCAGACGAGGGGGACTTGGGCACGGCCTGGGGCCTCAAAGCCAGCGCCCGGCCTGGGCGGGAGCGGCCTCCGTGGTGCCTGTGCTCCCCTTGTGGGCACAGCCCGGGGCCTGGCCCTGCGTCCTGTCCCTGCGTCACCAGGTCACCAGGCCCGGAGCCGCTCGGCCCCCACAGGGAGGGGACAGAGCCCTGGCCCAGCTCTGCCGCAGCTCTGGGGCTGGCCCTGTCACGGTATGCCCTCGGGGAGGGCCTTGGAGGCGTGGAGGGTAAAGAGCCAAGCTCCGGGTGGGTGAGCGAAGGGGGCTCGCGCCTCCACGTCTTGCACCCCATCTTTCTGCCTCCTCCCAGCGGGAGGACCAGCCACCTGCACCTGGGTGGCCTGTCCCTGTGGGGGTTGCAGTGGAGGGACCTCCGCGGGGG